>LDEV01002086.1:9847-25760 GCA_001014755.1 Blastomyces silverae | reverse complement strand
AAGGTCTGCCGGTGGGTTTGCGATTTGAGGTCGAGGATTTCGATGTCTTTTTGTTTTAGGCGGCGGTCCTCTGTAAATATAAAATAACGGATCGTGGGATTAGTATTTTTATTTTTTATTTTTTTTGTTTTTATTACAGGGAGATGAGAGAATCGCAAAAATAGAATTAGACAGGAACTATATTTCTGAAAATAAAAAATTGCATGGCTCGGAAGATTGGATGTGTTCAAATAGCCCAAACATTAAATCATACCTTGCAGCTCAGCTAGGTTCACGCGGAATTGATTTCTCTCCTCAAGAACTTGCTTCCTGCCCCTTTCTATAAAGCTGTCGAACTTGGCCGTGAATTGTGCCATGCGGGCGCGTAGATCTTCGAAGCCGAAGTTGATGCTGGGTAATTGGTCTGCCATTGACGGGGCATCTGCCGATGATAGCGGTGGGCGCATGCCACTTGTAGATAGTGATGGTTCGAAGGGCATCGACATTGTTGCAGATGGCTTTTTGCGACGTATGTGTATGTGTAATGGCCAACAGTGCTTGGGAGTTGGCGTTCAGCGAAGTGTCAGTGTCTATCTACATCGAATGCGCGGATGACGATTTGCTGTCTCGGGTTGCGGCAGCAACGCGAAGATCCACGCTAACTAAATCGGGTAGTTAGCTCGGCGCAAAAAAGTTCACTCATTATTATTATTGTTTCTTGTGTCTGACATTCAACCATTTTTCTACACACTCGCGGGATTGCGTCTGATGCCCTGATGCACCTTACATCAACGAGCTTGTCAAAAGGCTTTATTGCGGACTGATCTAATTGGCCCGATATGATGTCCCGCATACCAGAAGCCAACGTCGGATGCAAACCAAATGGGTGACCATCGAACAAACACCACCCTGCAATACGGGCATTTGGGCAGTGCGACTTATTTACCCGACGTACAAGCTTGGGAATTTTCACGCAAGATCGATAGAGGTAAATCCAGTAGTCATTTTTCATTTCTCATTTCTCATTTGCTACTTTGATTATTGCTAATATGTTACTTCTGCAAAATGAATAGAGCCTTCTCTTGTCTTCTACGGCCATGTCAAATGCGCCGTCCCCGCTCCCGAGACACCCGGCGCTTGGATTAACATCCGGAATAGCGACAGGCTGTTAACCAACAAAAATGAAGATGCTTTGCTGAAAGCTAGGCCGGAGCTGGCTCCGGGCTTGAGCCTCCTTCGTCGACATGAGGCTTCATCTCGGGCTATCACCGCTGCCGTGGCCAAGTTCGACCCTCAAGTTTCCAGCCTCCTGGCCATTGGGAATGCGATCAACCTTGACCGACGTGGCGGCCGGGGTGATTCCACTGTTCCAGTAGCAGTTCTCGTCTGTGGTGACTCCGCTGCGTCTATTCAGCTTGTGGAATTGGATAATGAGGGAATCGCATGGCCTCTGGACAGTGACGGCCTGGTCAGAGTCCCTTCTCTCCAAAACCGGGAGAAGGCTCTGTGGATAGGGACTGCTGGGCCTGTGCAACAAATATGTTTTGCAGACACTGTGGATGAAAAGAGTACATGGTTGGCTGTGCGATTTTTACAGTCCACTATCGTCTTCCGCCCTCAGCGGAACAAGCTTCCACTTTCTGTCCACTATGACGATATGGATTTCCTGCGAAAAAACCTGGAAGATACTCGTTTAGATGCTAACCCGGTCCTGGAAATTCCCATTTCCTGCACCGGCGGAGTCCCGCATGCTGACATCACGTTTAATCCATGGTATCAACAACAGATAGCGGTTGTCGATCGTTTAGGGAATTGGACTGTTTGGGATATAGGGAAGCAACGTCAGAGTACTTATTGGCACGCAGATCGCGGTCCATCTGGTAGGTTGGACTCGGAGGAAACACGACATCACGGTAAACGCACCCAAAGAGGTCATTACGATGGATGGGCTGCTATTTCATGGGTGGGAAATGTTCATAAGTTGTTGGTCTGCGATAGGCGGAATATTTTTTTGTATCGAATAGATACCGATCCCATACAGCACTACGCGGTTGACGTTAACATTCAGCGGGAGTCTGAGTGGATTTTGGACATTAAAAGGAGCCAGTCGAATCTTTCAAGTGTATTTGTTCTCACAACGACGCAAATACTTTGGCTACATGTTAATTCCGATGATTTTCCATCGTCCAGCCAGCGAGGAGATGGTCAGGAAATTACCGTTCTGCTCTCATGGCGCCATTTCAGGGACCCAGAAGATACCAGCCTTCAATTGGCCCCAATGCTGGTGCAAAATTGTACGATTTTACACCTCCCTTAAGCTTGGATTTATTTCTCTGTAACGGGCGTGCTAATGTTAGTTGTAGCCTTCTCGCTCATTATATACTCACAGCTCAACAATATGGCACAAGTCTTTCGTTTTGCCTTTTCTCCAGACGACCCATCAATTCCAATATCAGTCGCCGATCCATTCTTCCTTCCGCTGCCTACTAGGAACAGCCGTGACCCGAAAACGTTGGAGCCTTCGCCAGAGGGCATTTACTTTTCGTCTTTGATATTTCAGCAAATTGTGAACTCCAGCGTTACCGACCCCACCAATCACAGCAAAACCCTCATGCTCGTCAAATTTATTGGTCAGCGCTCTAATTTGGAAGTTATTGAGGCCTTATACGTCGCGAGGGCGGATGGTGGTGATGAAACTTACGAGCCATTTAGTTCGACTCCCCCACGGGTGAAGACTGAGAAAAGTTCAAAATTGGTTGATGATGATGATGATTTCATAGTGGATGATTTGAATGAGGTAGTACTACCACGGTACGCTGAGGGGAGAAATTGGAATGGAAGTAGCCGAAATACCCTGGAGCAACCAATACGTGCTTCTCCGTATGGCGAGAACTGGGCTTATCTGTATGAGTTGGCTTCCGCGGCTGTTACTGAGCAAATAGGAAACAGAGGGAGGTCAACTATGCCTGAGAAGAGATCCCAAACGTTTAACAATTGGTTGGAGGACTTGACTGCCAACTTTAAGGAATTTGCTCTGGGTGATTCAGCATTATCATCGAACTCCAGAACAATGTTCGTGTACATCCCCCCTCTTTGACTTGAGCGATGTAATTCTGACCTTGCTTAAACATAGGCTTGATATCCTCCCATCCCCTCCGTTTTTGGACGACATTGATCGAAATACTCACGATTTTGATCAATTTCTGACACGTCTGGAGGATCCTATGCAAAATATGCTACCCCCTGGATACGAAATCACTCATCTACCGATGTCATATTCCCCACATTCAAACCTCTCAATAGCCGATACTGGTTCCCGCAGCATGATACCCACTAACATCACTAAACTCTACGACTCCCTTGTCCGCGACTGGCTCTTCCCTCTCCCGGGCGACTTCCCAAACAAAATCCGAATGGCCAAAGAAAAAAACATACGAAACATGGTCATGCAACTGATACTTTCAAGAATCGTTATAACTAGACGTTCGATTCCCGAATCCCACGATCCTGGTCTCCGCCTCATTTCCGAGACAGCCCAAGAAGACCTTTCTTCTTCCCATCCATCCTCCTCGGCCCCGTGGTCTAGCCAAGCACCATTATTTACTCAATCGCAAAACCCTACAATTACCACCACCTCGTCTGACAGACAGACGGGGCCGGAGCAATCTAGCTTCTTCCAACCATCTTATCAAACCACAGCCGCAGCCGCAGCCACAGTCACAGCTACAGCCACGACTCCATACGCAACCCTCCGCCTCTACACCCCCCTAAAACAACCCGACCAACCCCGCCTCCCCCGCCGCATTGCCGACATCCTCTCACACTGGAAACTCGGCACAAACCCCTCAGCCTACGACTGGCAAGCGACGGTCCGCACGCTCCGTGACGAAGAGGAGCAGGAGACCGAAAGCCAATCGGCCAGTCGACGGCGGAAGAGGCGTGAGGCGAGGAAGTTGCAGAGACGTCAGCAGCAGCAATCGCAACAGAGCTTTCTACCGTCTTCATCTGCTACTGCTCCTGCTCCTGCTTCTGCGCCCACTCTTGCTTCTACTTCTTCTGTCCCTAACCCTTCAGCTTCGCAGGTGCCGGTTGTGCGGATGTGGGGGAGTCAGCAACAGCAGCAGCAGCAGCAGTCGAGCCGGGGGATGGGGCAGGGGTCATTTTTGGGACCGGGAACGGACAGGGGTGCGGCTATGAGCTCACAGATGATGGTACGGAGTAGCCAAATTACGGAGGAAGGGGATGTGCCGATGACACAGGTTGAGAGGGGGGTGTTTGGGGGTAGAAATGCGACTAGTAGGAGGGTTGCGAAAGAGAGGAAGAAGAAGAGGGCGGCTGGGTTTTAGGTCGGAAGCAGGGTCTTTATTTAATGGGTTAGTTATGTTGACGAATTTTTTTTAAAAAGAAGAATCGGCACTTGTCGACCCCTATTTTGAGAGTGGTAAATATCGCATTTTTTTTTCCCTTTTCTCATCCTTGTCGTAGTTGGTTACTATGTTGAATCCGCTCTATAGTTAACGATATCAACGTGCAAAGTTAATCATTTCTACAACCTATATGTATAAAAAAAACCATCCAAGAATATTCGCAAGTTGTCTTATTTCCACCTCTCGATTTATCAACGTATCAATCAACCCGAGAGAATCCGTAGGTAGTCAGAGACTGACACACCTAAAAAGCAAGAAAGCAACAAGCAAACAAGCAACTAGCAAGAAATACAAAGTAATGTAAAAAATCAATATAACCAATGCGACAAATAATATCAACAGGGGAAAACCCGCATGAATGTAAATACATAACGAAAGCCCTTCCTTACCCGGGCATTTCCCGCTCCCCACCCGCCAGCGGCCCCTACCCCCGCACCCGGCCGTGGCTATCCCACCAACCCTCCTGATCCGATCCGATCCGTTCCACCCGCCCACTCACTCACTCGCTCCTTTCCGGAGAAGCAGGTCCTCGCAAAAATCACTTTAGGTCTTGGAACAAGGGTTGTACGGCGCATATATATGTGCGTGCGCGGCGCTTTCGGCGGTGGGGGGGAGGACTTCCGGAGACGCGTCGTAAAGGATGGTAGTAATGATAATGATAATGATCTTGATAATACAGCCCTGTTGTTCTATATATCCCAGGCTAGAAGCTATGCCGTAAATTTATGTATGCATATGTATGTAGTGAATATATACATGGCTAGTGTGGGCCATGCATGTAAGTTGTTGTATTTGACGTTTTGCCTTTGACCTGAAAGGGGAAACGTCGACTCCGTGAATTGGTGTTGTATATATATATAATATATATATGGATATAAGTTATCCAAGCTCTAAACGAGACCATGGCTGAATTTATGCTATTGGCAGGTAAAGGAGGTGGTTTGATGTGGGGAGGAAATGGAGCGCGATATCTGTCACCGCAGAGCGAATTCTACCGTTCGTTCCCGTCGATCGTAAACGGCAGTCCCAAGTAATAAAACCACCCAGCCAAATTGTGGTTTTCGGTTTTTTCTGGCGTTCTTTCAGCCGTAAAATAGGGGTTTAAAAAAAACCCAAGTCAAGATGGTGAGTTCTCCAGCTCGCATTCATTTACCGATGGCCGAATATGTCTATCTCATCAATATCGCTTTCATCCTCCTCGTCTGTATCCTCTTGACGTTCGTCATCATCAGAGGCATTCGAGCCATCGGTGCTTTCACTTTCGTCTTCCAGTAATACCACTTCGTCATCGTCCTTTCCGTCCCCAAATATCCCGAACGTCGGCCGGGAAGCTTTACTACCCCAAAAGTCGATGTCATCGTTATCGTTATTGGTTATTGTGTTCTTATTCTCATCACTGCGGGGATCCGAGATCGACCATACCGAATCGCTCCGGCGATGAAGGCCGAAATAATTCCCGATCACTGCAGGGACAGTTCGTAGAGGTATAGTGGAAAAGGATCGACGATAGCTTGCTGTTTGGTCCGTAGGCTGAGGGGTTCCAAGGCTGGGATTGGTATCATTTGCCGGGACCGACCTTGACATAATTGACAGCAGAGTACTTTCGGTCAGTGCTTGGTCGCCAGAGCTTTGCGGCAACCTGGTCATGCGAATTGGTATGGGAATGTTACGGGATATGTCCCGGGCTCCATTGGATTCATGACTGCGGGCGTTCTGATCATTGTGATCGCCGGCAGTGAGGAGACGTATCTGCGTAGTGTTGTACGAGTAACATCTGCGGCAATAGTCAGCAAAATAAGTTAATGCACAGTGTATGAAAGGATACTGACGTACATTTCGCATTTCAACCCCAGCCAGTGGTACTGAACCGCAGATTTCGCGGAACAGTCGTTACAAGATATAAGCGCTCTTGTATCCCTAAAGTCCGGTGGCATTGGCTGGTCATTGATTGTACGATCTAGGCTTCTAAAGTGTGCCTCCATATTTGCAATGGTCTTGCTGCAAATAGGACATCGATAGGACGTTCTTGAGTATTGGGAAAAGCATTTCTGATGGATGCTATGGCCGCACTTCATGAATATGACGGTTTCTGGAGAAGTGAACATATATTCGCCACAGATTGGACAGTCACACTGCGTTGATCGTTCGATACATCTATGGGTCTGCTGGATAGAGATAGGTATGCAGACAGAGCACGTCTAATTGGCCGTCAGTTAATACTCAAGCTTATCCAAATGAGAACAAGACATACCTTGCAGTGATAATAATCTTTACCAATACCTTGGCCAATACGACAAATCCCGCAGTCATTACAGTGGTAAATGCTTTTCTGGCTGTCGTTGTCCCAGAGCTTGCAAACCGAGCAGTAGTAACAGGCGGCCTGGACACCGCACGATTTACACCATTGCGCGGCCGGTTGCGGAGTGCTACAAACCATGCAGAGCATGTTTTGAGTCGCTCTTCGAATTAAAACGTGATCTTCTTCTTGGTCGTGGCAAAATCTGCAAGGGTACCAGCCCTTGCATGTGAAGCATTGAAGCTTTACTCTCCTCTTATAATGTTGACAACCCAGTTGGAGATTATCCTCTTCCACTGCGTCGTCATTCGCGATTTCTTTCGGAAACGGAATGATGCTCTCAGCAGTAAGATCAGATGATGACTCGTGTCGAGGTGCATAACTAGGTCGTAGATCATCATCGGTGAGATGATAGGACAACCCGAGTGAGGCAGCAGACGTGACCGAGGTAGGAGTGGCGGTAAAGTGCCCTGAAGATCGTTTGTTATGCGATACCGGAGTCCACGGCCGCTCTTGATCGTGAGAGCTTCTAGGCGAACGTGACTGGCCATACCTTTTGTTCAGAGATGAATTATAATTCTCCGTCATAAGGGCATGAATCAACCTGGCCTTTTCCGTATTAGAAACCTTTGCATCCCGAATATTGTGTATCCTTTCTCTCAATGACCGCATTCCATCATCCTCCGGCAATGCTGATATGGCCTTCCCATCCCAGTTGAAATCGTTGACAACATATGGTTCGCTCTGACCGCGGGTCCTCTCGTCGGGCTCTCTAGTTTGTTCCCTCCCTTCTATCCTGAAGTTCAACACGGCATTGGACGATGAATCCATGAGAACAGGCCCTGACCTTGGAGTTTGAGTTTGCCTGGCTCTATTAATTGAGTCCGCGGATCGCCGCCCAGCGGTACCGTCCGTGTCTTCCAGGGCCGCGGCATGCGATTCTACCGGAAAATGGAGAAGTGAGGGCGACAGCTGGCTCACACCAATCTCGGAACGATTATCCGCGTAGACGTTTTCATGATGAGGGGTAGTCGAGGAATGCGATATGTCCTCCGAGATAGCAGTGGAAACCTCATTTTGGCTGGGTATGTGGCTCCCCTCAATCGAGCGATTAGAATCGGCCATGCCAGCACCAACTATCCCACCTCTAAGTTCCTCCGTGTCTGGGCCAGTCCGCTGGGCTTCTGGCCCCGCATCTGTAGGATCTGAGAGCGATCCCTGCAGTTGGCGGGCTCTCCGGAGCAGTGATTCGGACAAGTAAGAGGAAAAATAGCTGCTCATTGAGCAGAATGGCAGATAGAAGACACGCAGAGCAGTGTGTTTATTATATAAGTATGTATATATCTCCAATTCTTCACATTTCCAGTCCAGTTGCAGATGTTGAGGTTGGTCTGGAGAGGAGGAAGGCGCAGGGCAGAAAGTTGAGGCTTAATAGACATGTGACGTCTGTCATCAGCACCTGACATGATGCGGCTATCCAGCGTTCAACGTCGATGCAATATATTATGTGGCACACAAATTAAGAGCACTCTATAATTGTAGTATTTACCTGGGCTTGTAATGCATTATTGCATTTGAACGTGTTTATTTATTTTAATTCCCAGATTGGTTAGTCCATCTACGGAATTGACCAGTATGTAAATCTAGTATCGGGTACGCTACGATTTTTTGTCGCAACCGTCATGCCAGCAAAATAGAGGGAGAAGAGTACCTCTGTCGATGCCCCTGCTAACATTTGAGGCTTTATTCATCCTTCATGTACTTATGTCGCTGGACATCATATCATTTTCAAATGCGCTCCAGATGCGTCTGATGCGCTGTGCATCGCGACTTCCAATTCATTTCCATTGCAGATTTGAGGTGCAATTAGCTCTTTGGAATCTTATTATAGTCAGCAATGGGATGTGCCGATGAGAGTAAATATCCAATTGATTTTCTCATTTAAGACACAGACCAAGGCTTTCATTAAGCATCTTCAAGGTCATCTCAAATGGTCTGTATGCTGCAGCCTTCATTTGGGAACGTGCTCCCGTTTGGGTAACAAAACTAGTGCGACTATTAGATATGGAGAAACGGAAAATATCAACCCCATCTGGGGGGAAACAAATCTTACAATTTGGGGTCTCCCTCCGCGAGCTTTTGTGGCTGCTGCCAGAATCTGACGTGCAATAGATTTTTAACGATTTTGTGTTCAGTGCTCGTGGAGCTAGACGCAAGTCGAAGAAACTCAAGGGTGTTAACAACTCTCCGTGGATCGAACTCGTTTGGCGCGCCATTTCGAAACGACTTCCGGAGAGTCCAGAGGAGGACGTGACGTGCAGGGCTCGAATAGCGTACGGCTTGCAGGCCGGTCCTGTAGAGATGTCTATAAGCATGGAGAACGGCGACGTTAAGAGATTGGGCATCGAGCGCGGCGACAGTAAGCAATATCTATGATAGAAAATGAGCATAAGATATAGAATAGTTGAATATTTTTTATAAAAAAAAGGGAGATATCGTTGGTATCGTACTAACTTTCGGCATGGCCATCGCGGTCGCAGGTGTAATGCGTTCCAGGCAGTATCATTGCGGGAAGCAGCGGAGACGTTGATCTCAGGCCGAAAATAACATCAGCGACTCAGCGGGACCTCAATGCACTCGAAGTTCGGTTAATCCATCCAACTGCCTTGAGCTCCCTTCCTCAATACGGATTACGGGGTAGCCTTGTTGCACCTCAAGCAACCTTGGAAGAACGAGTCCAGCCAAAAATTGCTCCCGCGATGTTGGCGTGCCAAGATATTCAACACCCACACTATTCCCAATACGGCCTAGATCAAGCTATTATAGCCACGTGATATGCGGGGCACCACTCTTCCCTTTTAGGCCTCGCGTTAGCCCAATCTTCTTCCCACTTCAACCTTCCGTTGTCCCAACCTCACTCATCGTCCTGTCTCAACGCGACATCTGCCGTCGTTTCTGTCAACGACGGCGTCTTACTGAGTTCAGAACATAGAATTTCTGCATGCCTATGATTATGCTAAATCTTATATCTGGATTTGTTGAGTCTCAGCGTGCCTTCATGTACAGTCCCCACTGATGATCTAGGTTTCCCAAGGTTCTGTTTTGTCACCCACACACATACTTGTGTGTTTCTGACACCGCCCATACTATTAGCGCTGTAGTTGTGATGTGCACAGCTGTCGCGAGGAGTATGTGCTAGGCCACGAATTATAACCGGCACCGTGTGAACACCTTTCCTTCCGATAAATATGACGAGGGTCGTTGCTCGAGCCACGTCGGCGCAAGCCGCCATGCGTACTCGAAGCAGGGTCCCAAAACCCAAGGTCCGGAAACATAAGATTATTATGGAGAGCATTACCCAGGAAAAGAAGAAACTTCGCAGTGTTGTATGTGACTTAAGTTAGCAATATCGGACTTTTGAAAATGTGCTCTTTAACACAGCGCCACAGATTTCGTTCGAGGCCAAGGCTCCCCCCGGCTATACCTTTATACCTGCCGGCAACCCCAAGTTCACTAATGCATGCAAGGAGATGTGTCGGCAAGATGGGCTCCAAGTCTTTGCTGTTTCGGTTTGTTGGCTGCCCTCCGGTTTTCTCGTTCCGATTTGACCTTCGTATTCTTTTCACTGACGGTTGAGCTAGACAACACCTCATCAACGAATGCACGACCTTTCGCAACAGGTACATAGGATTGGCTACCACTTCCCTAGTGTCGTTGTGGCCACAATATGTATGGAACGGGGTCTATTTCTTTCGTCGACGGGGAAAGTTGTACCATACCAAGCTGCGCCTTCCTCTCAATATCCTGTAAAGGGTCTTGACCGGGAAAGACGAGCTGATTCCGAGGTATCCCAAAATACAATCAATGTGGAGGCGAAGGATGCGATCAAGGATTTATTCCCTAGCATCCCGACGAAAGATTTGAACCGGATAATCAAAACGGCGTTCCAAAAGGTGTGTTAATTGCCACGCTGGGGTTCGTTGCTGACTCAATTTTAGGGTAAACGCAAAGTCGGGACTGCCGTCGAATTGCCCCTCGCGCGCCGCGTGCAATTAGCTGTTGTTGCTCATATTCGCCACGTCTATACTGACTATGATCGGCTACTCAGGATTACTTCTTTTCAGGATGCCAGGGCAGCGGTTGAAGAGCCAACTCTTGCTAAGCTTGTTCAATGGCGAGGCGATGACGAGAATGGCAAAACCGTTTTAGAAGATGTATTCCGAGAGGTTATCGTTATTTCTGATGACGAAGATGATGAGGAAGATGAGAGTGACCTTGCCGACGAGGGCTTCGCCAGAGAGGGTCGACAATCGAGCTTTGAGATCGTGTCGAGCAGTGCCCTAGCAGGAGAGCTTCAAACAAGGCCTATGAATTATGGGCACCTTCCCGCGGGTGACCGTGAGGCCGCCCATGATTTTTCTGAAGATGAGGCTCCCTCTGGGTTCAGGTTCATACCCCAGCCTTCGCGAAAGAAAAGGGCAGCGGACAAGAAAAGGCCGGATCGTAGGGGCTTTAGCCGATACCAAGCTTGGGATCGAGCTCGAGACCGGTACAAGGCTGGTGGATATTTACCTAATACTACTAGGCCTGATGATTATGTGGCTGAACGCTATTCTGTTCCCCCTACCATGCAGGATACCTTGCAGGAAGCGAGCAGACTCAATAGCCACCACACACGACCACTTCTTGTCCATGTACCGATTCCCCCCGAAGTGCGCCCTGCACGGCCCAATGATTCTACTAACAAAGCACGCTTTAACCAACCTCTGAGCACAACGGATCGCCCACCATTGGATAGCCGCCCGTATTATCTCGAACCGAATGTAAGTTAATTTGTATAAACTAACAATAAGACGGGTCCTCCTCCTCTCCTTATCCTTACGAAACCCTTGAAACTAACAGCAGCCAACCTACCATGGAATTAGAAATCTCGACCGGGACCGCCTGATCGGATCCAGCTAGCTGATGGTGCTGTATTTGAGAGAGCCGACATCAACACATGGCCTGAACGGGAGAGAATAGTTCAACAACCGAAGCAGTTACCTCCTACCCTTATATCTCCCAATGTACCAGAAACGCGCACTCATGAAATGAGATACCGTATACCTGCTGGACATTTGCACCCCCCTTCCCACCGTGGAGGGGATATCAGTGAGTATCAGGAACATCGCGTGCTCCCATCAATTGAAGGACCAGAGCCGCCTAGCCGTTTCAGAAACCAGGGAGTGGAACAACCGGACCTACTACCTCGAATAAGGGTTCTAGATGACTTCCTACCGTACTACATGAAGCCGGCCAATCCTCCTATTGAGGAGGTCTCAGGCAAGATGAACGTAATTAACATTAACGAAGACAGACACATCTCCTCACAAAAAAGACAACGAGTAGAATATAATACTATACGTGGGAGCTCTCCCATGGATAGAGATCGGGACAGGGTTATTATACCCTTACCGCAGGGGCCATACGATTCCCCAGCTTATCGTAAACCAGGCCCTTCGGATGTTTCATATTTTTACACGGAGCAGCAACCACTCTCATCAATTGAACGGACTGAAGATCTGGGCCGCCATCTTGAGCGAGTTCCACTTGGTACTAAAAGGCCTCTTGATCCTGTTCCCTCAAGTTCACACTTTTCTAGTGGTTTATCTGATCATCCCGAACATGGACGTCGATATGGAGCACCTGTTCTCCATGAGGCTCGTCACGGCCTTTCCAGCCAGAATCCTTTAGAATCTCCTCGCTTTGTTTCTGCATCTGATGAACCTAGTTTTAAGATGGTCAGGACTGACGGTCGACCCGTCAGACCTAACCATGTTCCCAATTTCAATCATCCTCAACCTCAAATTTTTGACCATGAAGACTTTGTAGACCCAAGAGGTCCAAATTCATTTAGGGATGCCAGCCGTCCAGTTTTTGTTACACAAGAACCGCCTATCAGGCGGAAGTTGCTTCCTGATGAAAATACTCGAATTTCTAGTCTTCACTCTCACGACTTTGTACGTCCTGTTAATTTGCAGGGCGCAGATGGATCTTTCAGCCATGAACCACAGGGGAGGCCAGCACGTCCAGCTAGCCCTCATAAGACAAGATATGTGCCCCGTGGTGCATTCAAGGCGTACGACCGAGTCCGAGCTGAATCTCAGGCGGATCGCCCGCATTCACCACAACCCTTCCCCTCCCGAGTGGTTCCAGTTCATGAACCCAACAATACATTTTATATTGGTCCAAATTCCCTTCCCCGAACTGGCTGTCCAACGTTGAATCCTCCCCAAACTTCTTCGGTTTTATATGATTCGCGAGTAGTTCGGCTACCTATTGATGACGATGGACGGTATGCAATGCACTAACAGGCTTATGTCTTAAAAATGAGATCTGTTTCAGCGCCCAATCGATTAACATCGATGCTCTTCTTTTTTTCTCCTTTCTTTCCTTTCTTTTATTATTATTTTTTGCGCTGCTGTTTGACCCACTGACAAAAACATTCGTTAGAAGGTACCCCGACGACGATGGCATGCAGCACCACGTGGTACTCCGAGACGGCGGCCTCAGAAAGAGACCTCGCAGCCCGCCGCAATACTATGAACGAATGCCACACGAGCGCCCAAGTATCGTTCTGGGTGAATAAATGAATCATTTTTGATTCTGCGCGACACTTTCATGAGCTGAGCATGCTTCTGCTGGATTTCTATCCTGTATTCTTTTTCCTTGAAGGAAAGAATTTAATCTTATGATCTCTGCGTTTATAGAGTTGGTGTTGGGTCTGCCTTAATACTGGGGGCCAGGCGGTGACTGGTTTACTACGTTAATAGACGGGGGTGGAACTTTGAACGCATTGTTTGGTTTGGAGTATTGTGGAGGAGTGTCTGTTAGGGTCGTCTCGCGGATTCCTCTGGTTCGCCAGGACTAGTTCTGCATGTTTTTCCCTCTTCTTGTTCTATCTTGTTGTTTTCTACTTTTTGTGTCATTCTCTCCGCGCGGCAATACTGTACAGTAGTTACTTGATACCCAATTGCCCGGGAGGAGAGTTGGCCTAATGCATGTACATACATAATAGCCTGAGACTCCAGTGGAGCCAATTGATGTGGGTTTATTAATCGCCTAGGAAGTTCCATTGATTTTCCTTGTATGTACATTGCCATGTATGACATAAAATGTTGGTGAGGCGGTAGTCAGCATCTATCAATGTTGGCTAGAGCAAACAAACCAGTTACTCCGTACTGAGCTAGCTAAAGATATTGTATTATTACGGTGATAACGTGCAAGTAATCCCGGAAAGCAAGCAAGGCATGAGATTGACCCTATCTATCTTCCCCCCCACACCTCCGGTATTTCTACCTCTGATCCAATGCCCCCTTTGTACTGTAAAAAGGCTAGGAAAACCCCCCTCCCCCCCCATAGTTATCAGAACGTAGAGGAGGGGCGCGGGGATTCCACCACCTATTTCAAAATATGAAAAATACCCCAGCGCCCCCTCTCTCCCTCTCTCCCTCTCCTCCCCCCCTTTCTCTCTCCACCATCCGTCACACCTGCAATGAAAGTCCCTCTCTTCACCTATATGTAATCGTAACCTACACAAACCCTCACGCGCCACACCACACCGTGTCACTTAAAACCAACACCCATGCGCCGCCGCGATATACCCCGATATGCCTCCAACACCCCCGCCACCAATATAATGGTATTCAGATTTAAACGTCCTTCTGCACGCCATCCGCCTCGCCGCCAGTGACCGTCTTGCCCGTTTTCTTAATGGTGGCGAGCACGGTGTCGTATTCGAGCGAAGGTTCTGCGAGGACGGTTGCGGTTTGCGATTCGAGGCTGACGGTGTAGGATTTGACGCCTGGGGGGGGTTTTTTGGAGAGGTTAGTTTTGGGTTTTCTTTTTTCTTTTTCTTTTTTGAATCTTGTTTATCGTTTATCGTTTATCTTTCCCCGGGAGGGGGAGGGGGAGGGGGGATGGAGATGTGGCATATGTAGTATATAACTGGTGGTTTCATTTTCTTTTTTTTGCTTTGGAGGGGTTTTGGACAACCAGCTAGATAGATAGATAACTACCCCGCAGCGGTATTTTGAAGCCACACAGAGCGAGGCGGCGAGGGAGGGAGGGAGGGACACTGGCTTACCGTCAAGTTTCTTGAGGACGCGCTCGATGGCGCCAGAGCAGCCGCCACAGCTCATGGTGACATTAAATTTGTATTCGTGTTGTTGTGTGTCGGCCATTGTTGCTTTGCTTTCGGGGTTACTTGCTATCTTATCTCTTTTCTTCTTTGTTTGTCTTTTTGTCTCTGGAGTGAGTGAGTGGGGTGTCCGTAACTATGTAGGTAGTGTTTAAGAGTCTGGTCTGGGGGAAAGGGAATGAGGGAATGAGGGAGGGAAGGGGGAAGGGAAGTGTTGTTATATTTATACACGGGGAGATGGGATGGGATGGAGTGAGTAACTATCTGCTAAATACACCGAAATTAATTAATCAATCCATCCCCCTTCCCCCCCGTCCGCCGGCTTAATATCAGCCTTTTGCCAAATCCTTTGTTTGTTATGTTCTTTCTATTCCGTAGTTAATCCGTAACCCACCCCGACTATTTTTGGGTTTCGCATCGTTCCAGCGATTCCAATTCGTTTAACTATCCGATAGGCTTCATCATTCTCACCCTCTCTGATCATTCTCAACTCACGCGCCCTTCCTTGGATAAGTTAAATGAATTGGTAAGCAAAACACGCAAAAACACCTCAATGCCGCATTAATACCTCAGAAGAAGAACCGCGATTATCTCGCAGAACAGCCTGGGGAAACACCGTTCGGCCAGAGATCGAGTTCCTGACTTCCCCCCCCTATACGGTGTTGACATTAGTCAGGCAGGCCGAATCACGTCATACCCATGAGTTATGCGACGAAAGAGAAGCAGAGACCTCGATCGGCTGAGGATCCTCCTCTTGGGGAGTTTTTTTTCGGCATGTCTCTGAGGGGGTTCCTGGCTGACACTGCATGAGACTGACTGACTCTTTTATCTTGATATTCTTTTCGCTGAAAATTGTGTATGTACTGTATGTATGTATGTATGTACATACATCTCCTGAGCAAAGTATCTCTTTTTAATAGCTTGCTGCTTTCATTGAATAACTAACTAATCCGTAACTATGCATGAAATCTACTTTTGATCCTTCTACAACCACCAACACTTACTACTTCCTACTACCCTCCTGCTGAAGCT
>LDEV01002077.1:369-21092 GCA_001014755.1 Blastomyces silverae | reverse complement strand
GGAGTCGTGTTCGACGCGGCCACAGCAGCTGTCAGCCCTGACCGGCCATGCGTGTCGATACACCAGTCATTCATGTTGTCAAGGACCGATTTAGGGTGGTGGATTACGGCTTCGAAGCCAGAGTGCTCGAGAAGGTTGAGGTCCGCGTCGGTGATGAAGCAGCATATTTGGAGGATTTTATCCGTGCGAGGATCGAGGCCTGTCATCTTTTTATCCCAGGGGAAAAAGGAGAGGGGTTAGCTTTTTTGCTTTTTCAGGATCATATTACTAGTTTTCTTTTGATAACTGGGTGGAGATGGCTATTTTATATATATATATATCGGTCAAGCCATGCATGGGACATGGAGGAAGCGATCTGGGGATCGAACCTCACAATCAATCCAGACAAGAGGTTCGGTGGAGCGGGAGAGCGCCATATTTTCACATTAGCCGTAGTTTATTGCGAGTTATAAAAAGATGATTTCCACGTCTTTCTGAGATACGCCTTGCGTAGGAACATTTGGTGGTTGGCTGGAGTCGAAAGATATTTATTTGGCAGACACAGCGTTTCTGGTTGCGCTAAAACAAACACTCCACGATTTACCAAAAATGACAGAAAAGGGGTTCAATATAATTTGTTATTTATTTATCCGTTTAACACCAATTAATTTCCCATTCCCATGTTATATATCACAAGAGTGCCTGACTATCCCAAATATACATATTTTCAAGCTATTATACCCATATATAGACTTATTCCCTTCTATTTTAAATACCCTCTAGTCGGCGCTTTTTTGTTTCACCGTCTATGATATGATCTCACAGGCGCCATTAGATACGCCTCGGGTTCACGGTTCAAGTGCTCCGTCGAGGTGCTAGCTTCTACCGTCTGCTTTATCGTGTGCCCTTTATAAATCCCACTAAGTTCATGTGAGCCCGATTGAAGTCCTGATCGAGAGGGGGAAGTCGATTTAATTCCTAGTCTCGGGAAATACTTTCTGGCAAAAGGTCTCAATGTCGGGACGGAAGCGCATATAACAGCCAGATTAACTTCTATGGCATTCCATACCCAAATCGTATATCCATGCCCTGGGAAGCGAGTTTGAAAAATCCCCGCGTTAGCACATATTTCGTGGCAGGGGAACATAATTGATTCGTGCAAATGGTTAAAAGAGGGAGGGACCTACAGGTGACATCATAGGTGAGATCAGTTGTCACATACATGTACCAACACCGGACAACTGAAGCAGCAACAGCACTAGAATAAAAGAATCGCCCATCCATTAGTTAACAAAAGACAATTGGGATTGTCAAAACGACAAGCTCACAAAGAAAGGGGAATTTTAAAATATGAGTCGTACATCAGACCCAAACTCATCATGGCCATCAACACGACTCTTTCGCGAAGGGGTAGCTTCAATTTCCAAAAGGTAGGCATAGGAAGAATCAACACGATAACGTCGGTAATAATGTTCGAAACCGTGGCACCAAGTATACGGGAAGATTCGTCAACACATGTCTCATCGGTATAGTCTTCCCAGTAGCGTTGCAACGGCCTGCCAAATTGTCAGAATAACGTAGTCACGAGTATAAAGGAGCCTTTATCTTACCTGCAAACTGTGAACACCGCAACGAAGAATGCTTCATATCTTCGTCAGCTCCTGAGCCATGCGCAGAGATTTCTGAATATCATAGAGACATACTGATGCCCCAAGCGACCACGAGAGCCAGCCCAGCCCATGATAGCCGGTTGAATATATTCTTATCCTTCGCCGAAATTCGAATATATGACGAAAGAATGGAAAGCTTTACCAACGTCATTATGATAATGAAGAACAGTTGGCTAAACCAACTAGTCTGTTTTCCCCGTAAAGGAGCGTGTTAGTTTGGATATTTAGATAGCGGGATGAGAACATATTGCCCCCGCTTCCCGAGCGCTGGGGACGGAAAGGAAGAAGTCAACGGGGTAAATTACCATCCGAGAGGGCTCTGACCACTCTGGTTTGTTATCCCATATATGGACGCCTATGTCAAATTGTTAGACTGGCTCTCACTTCCACGACAAAAAGAAAGAAAGAAAGAATATTTAAAAATGGATGATTCTTACCCCATCCGAAGCGTGTACCTAATATTGTCGAGACCGTGATGGCGATAATGAAAGGCTACTCCGGGAACCGAGTAAACAGTTAAAATCAATTCCCCCAAACAAAAAAGAAAAATTGTAAAATAAAAGTAAAATTAACTAGAAACCGAGAGGAAGTGAATAGGCCAAAGAAGAAAAAAAACAGAGGCCATGCAGACATACCATCGTCGCAAGCATGAGCCAATCGTCCCATCCAGCGGAATTTTTCATGTGAACTCGAACCCATAGTCGCAGCGAAAGGACAATGAAAGAGAGACACACGAATAAAATGCCAACTATGGGCATCACTGGGCCCTGATACTCGGGATTCACATAATTGGGCTTGGGCCAGGTTGCTATCACCTCCTTTGGAGGGTTTCTCATGTTTGATACGAATAGCCAAATCAACCAGAGCAATGGCTCATATGTCTCGTCTCTTTTCTTCCAGCCTCTTCTTCTCGCAGTAGGGCAGGAACAAACCAGTAACTAGTGAGGACACACGAGCTCCCACCCGGGGGGAAGTGCAAACGAGATCGAGAGGCGGGCGCCCTCATAATCTAATATCATACGCAATGTGCGGTTCATCAACATCGAAGCGGCGCTGATCCTTGATCGGTACAATCTGGGGAGTAGGGCTATCATTTTCCAGATCGGCTAGCGCTCATCTTCTCCGGCCGCTACGTAAATTATGAAGAGTGAGAATGAAGCCGGGGTTCGATAGGAGTATTTAGGCCGTTTTATGAAACAAAACCGGCATGCGTGGCGCGCACTCTAACCGGCTTCATCCATCCTGAGGAGTTGTGTCCGACTCGTGCCCAGGACTATCGTTGCGTCTTCTTGCGGTAACAATAATGCTTGCTAGCGGATGGCGATGGCAATAATAATAATTCCAAGCATCTGGCGGGAGGCCATGTGGGCCGCGGGGGGGTGCTCGACGGGGACAAGTGTGTTCGACGGACTTCGATAGCTCAGTATTAATCGTATAATAATCAACATGACAAGGATGTTTAAGGTTGATTTAAGGTTTGTCTTGTTCAGAAGAGATTCAGCTACCTAGGTAAGGGCAGGGTTAAAACTGTCGTCAATAGTATGGTAAGCAAGTTCTCAATAGCATATCTGTATTCTCCGTGATTCCCAAGCCATTTGTTTCGGGGGGGAGTTCTAACCTATCATCACCAAATAAATTCCAAGGAACCTTTTCTGATTGGAACGCCTGCTGTTGAAATCAGTGGATTTTTGCTTTTATTGGAGTTTTCAGAGTTTTCAAGGGACCCTGGACTGGGCACTCGCAGGCGACGATCATCCATCAGCAAATGGCTGGCCTGCTGAAGGCTTTCCAAGGATTTCTTATTAACTATTACTTACTGCCCATGTCAGC
The DNA here is from genome assembly GCA_001014755.1 of Blastomyces silverae. Lineage (NCBI taxonomy): Eukaryota > Fungi > Ascomycota > Eurotiomycetes > Onygenales > Ajellomycetaceae > Blastomyces > Blastomyces silverae. Next base: position 17,613 of record LDEV01002077.1, on the reverse strand, counting down.
AAATTCCTGGAACGCAACAGTTCCATCCAATTCCGTCTCAAAAAAAATAATAGTATAGGAATGGGTGAGGCCCTCTTCTTTGACTCTCATATTAACTAAATACCTGGCTAGGGGGATGTTCCTAGTACCATGTAATTGAAACATTTTCTCTCTGTCCAGCTGCCGAGTACGCAGCCTGTACTCCTTACTCACTCAACAATTCTCCGATTAAAGCAATATCATGCCGATCACCCTCCCACTTATTCAAATTTTCCGAGATTTCTAAGCCAATTCTGCATTCCGCAAAAGGGGGGGGGAAAAAGAAAAACGGAGAAAGGGAAAGAGATGTTGCACGCAAAAGAACGAATCGCGTAAAATGAAAATGAATATAAGTAGAAAAAAAGCAGAAGAAAAACTCCACCAAGTCCAAAATAAAAATATCCAACCTCCAATTTCCCTATAGGTCCTCCTCTAGCTCCTCTTGCCCAAGTTGTGGCGGCTTCTGCTCAATATTCAGATTGCTTCTGGGTATCATACCCGAGCCTAGACCAGTGCTGGCTCCAGAGGCACCGGCAAAAGTATCACCACTGCTACTGCCTCCACCAGAAATAGAGCCCGACATTGAACCGGACCCCATAACCTCCTGGATATTAGTAGCTAACCCAGACCCAGCCAACCGCTTTGTGTTAAACACATCATCATCCACCCCCAACACGCTAGCCCGATGCTTCTTCATAGGGCTGCCGATGAACTCGGGTTCGGTTTCAAGCACAGAGCTGCCGTGACCGTGACTATTCATTCGGGATTCCGATGGCTCTAGAGACGAAGAGCCACCGCCAATCCCCTGATGCGGAGGGGTGGTCGCGGCTGTTGCGGCCGTAGTGCTAGCTGTCGTCGTTGTTGCTGCTGTGGTAGTGGTTGTTGCTGGTGGAGTGGATATTGATGCTGGTGTGTTCGATTTGGAAGTTCTCGAGGTCGCATTTCCGCTGCTTGCAACGGGTTCGGCGGAATGTTGTCGTTTTAGCTGATAGTAGAGATTTGGATGGTAAGTACGATATCGTCCAGCTATATTAAAATGACGAACTGGGGATTCCCACAGGAATGAACTGATACGATATTGGTATAAAATGAAAACAACAGCATGAGAAATCTCACCTTTATTTGCCTCACTCCCTCTGCAAGCTCACCCTGTCGCCGAATATCATCTGGCGAAAGCAGTGAAGGACTGACATCCTTATCCCCCTCCTCCTCAGCCTTGTGCAGTATTGACGACGGCCCATTGTCATCGTCGTCATAGTCGCTATCGTCCATGTCACTTTCACTACCTCGCTTAGGCTTCTTTCTCGATTTCCCTAGCCCCTGATCAGCATTATTATGGTCCCTAAACTTCGAGAGACCCGGGGCGCCGCCGGGTTTCAGAGGTGCGAGGTTCGCAAGGTCGGCCTGTAGCGAAATACGCCTTGTAGATGAGCCTTTATTATCCTGATCCCGCGATTTGGGATCGAGAATGCCCATTCTTTGCAATTGGCCTGCAAAAATAACGTTTCATGTCAGTCACACATAAGAATCATTAAAAGGATGTGAAGGAAAGGAAAAAAACAAGGAGACAAAATAAAAAATAAACAATGGACCTCTAAACTTACGTTCTCCTCGATACATAAATGTAAATATCGCATATGGCCTGTCTGGTCCATCAATTCCCGTAACGGTCTGCGTGCTGATAGTCTTGGGGTCTAACGATTTCGGCTTCGCGAAACTGGTAGTATGGTCGACATCCCTATCATCACCCCCTTTGCCATTTAACCCTTGCGCTTGGCTTTCGTCATCGTCATCCTGTGCATCGAACTGGGGCGAATATTCACCCCGCTTCACCTCCCCAGACGCCAAAACTCTGAACAGAGCCACTTTGATCTGGCCTGCCGCTTCTGGTATAGGGTCATCATCCTCCTCAGACTCAGCGGAATACTCAACATCCGACAGATTCTCCAAAGGCGATTGTGCATCGTCCCCATAGCGCAACACACCCTGTCCAGGACTAGTCTTTCTCTCATCCGTATCCAGCATCATCGTTTCAGCACTTCCATCTTCACCCCCTTTTGTTTGTAGCTGTTGCTGAGCCAACTCCCGTTTTTTACGCCTCCGCTCCATCTTCTGTCTCCTCTTCTCAATCTTCGCCGCGGTATCCCTCCCTTTGCCTTCTAAATCTAGCCCATTCAGCCATCTCTCCAACCCAACCTCCTGAAATAAAAACTCTCGTTCCGCAAGCCCGCCACCCTTCGACTCTGGAATGCTAACCCATCTCGAGTTAACCCACGTCTCCTCCCCGCGCCGCAATAGCGTAGCGACCTCCTCTTTCTGCCGCCCGTCAAAGTATATATACGCCGCAACAGTTTCGTTCGGAGAAGTAGTCAATGGCTGATATGGCCCGATGGAATTTGTGGTCCTGGGGAAACTGCCCACAACTTTTGCTTTTGGGTGCGGGTTTTCAGGTGTGGGTTTCGGGGTGGAGTATGGCACATTCTGGCCTGGGGTGAGTAGGGTAATGGAGATGGCGAAGGTGGATTGTTCGGATTTACCTGTTGCGGGGTCTGGGACTTTCGGGGGCGGGACGGGAATGTAACAGGCGATTCGCGAGGCGCGGGATTGCCGTTGGACGGAGTACTCCGGTAGCGGCCCGTTGGGAGTGTGAATGCTAACGGCGAGGCCCTTGAAGCACGGCATGGTTTGGCCTCGGGGTTATGGATGGGATATATTTATGTATGTTGTATGTATGTCTGCCTGTATGTGTACGTGTGTGGAAGTTTTCGAGAAAAGCAGGGAGGCGGCGATGATGGTGCAGATAGAAAATTGAGAGTTGTGAGAAGATATGGGCTTGGAAGAAGGGGCTCAAGCCGTCCAACCCGGGGACAGTTTCGATAACGGTTCGAAAATGCAGATATATATAAGCCTGTGAGGAACTGGCTGAAGGATCGTGGTTGAGATACTAGCAGCTCCGTTCGGAAGCCATTTAAGGTATAGAAAGCTGGTGGGCGGAGGTGGAGAGAGATATAAACAATCGGCACAAGCTCGCACGGGAGAGCTGCCTAGGCTTTCGAGCAAAATCGGGGCAGTCCCGACAATACAATGAGTTGAATCTAGAGAATGGTGAATCGATGTAAACAAAGGGGTACTATTATTTAATCTAATGACGGGGTTTCAGCAAACAATGTTCGTTGAGAGATAATCAAACTTGGTACACCCACCCAACAGCACACAACAATAACACACCGTTAGCACACCGTTGACGAATGTTAATCCGCGCCTCCCCCTCTCGAACCCGGATAATCCGTACGGGGCGTCTTGCGTGCAGATGAGAAATGGCTATGCCATGCAGCAGAGAGTGGGAATTGTTGATATATAACTCAAGACAGGTAAACACAGCGAATACTTGGGTTCGGCGGGCAATGAAGGTGGAGGAGGAGGTGGAGTTGGGGTGAGGTTGTTAGTCAGCGGTCGAGCGCGTCCACGTGATGCTCCGGCTTCCTATCCGGGAAGCTTCAGTCGGGTCGGACTCAGCTACAGTTCATCAGAGTTTGTATGTTTTTGATCATAGAGTAAGATGGATCTTATGAGTGACTGATGTTATGGCTCCAATATGTGACTGGTGATGGGGATTGTCCTACTCAGGCCTACGCTTTTCACTTCTCCTTTACAGGAACCCTCACAGTTCCCCTTTATCCACCGCAGCATGGCGTTCCAACATCCCTATGAATATTCACGGCCTGAGTTGTCCAGGGACACATTCCTGGGAGCTTCTTCAGTGTTTTGGGGGTTAGATATCAGGAGAGATGAAGATATCAACACGGGTGATGATCAGGTCACCCCAAAATTCATTCAATTGGCAGACATGCTCCTTGACCAGTTCTTTCTCCCATGTTTTGTGCGCCATCCGCCACCATCTCATTTCCAACCCACTAATACTTTTATACGGAGTAGTTGAAAGCAAGCGGGAAAACTACCCCGCAGCCCTCTCCCGCACATCTTTCAACAATAGGAAGTGTACGCTCACGCACATGAAATCACTGGCACCTCTGAACTAGTTTCATGCCTTCGAGCTCTTTGCCTTGTTCATAACCGACATCGTTGTGTAATCTCCGGGGTTTTTGACCGGAAAGAAGAAGTAAAGCGAACAAGTCAGCACGGTTTGGATCCTCGAGATGATGATGGTGATAGAAATCTACTTAAAGATGAAGATAAATTCTAGTCGCTGGGAGGGGCACACATATTGCTCTACTCCCTCACGCAAAGGAGCAAGAGTATACAGCTGGTAGGTCATCCGGCTAAAATAGGCTTTCCCATGGTTTGAAGGACAGACAGGATGATCCCAGAAAGACTACGATTGACATCCTTAACATGTTGGATTGCGACGTGGCTCATCTCATTGAGGGTGCTTACATCTATAGCCCACGCAATACGATCAGCCTGACTTGGGCTTGCCATGAACTCTTTGGCGATTTTGAGGTATACTTTGACTCTATTGCGGGTGAGGAACGCGTTGAAACATTCCAAAAACCCAATCTCGTCAGTGCGTCAGGGACTACCTATTACTCGCAAACCCCTTCTCAGCGAAGGAAGGGTGATAGGTGCTCCCTCCCCCGGGCTACTTGCTCTACACCGGGGGGATATTGCCCATATCATTCACTTGTCAGGGGCAGGTGAATACGTTGATAAACTACTCCAGGATTTTGACGAAACAGGCGGACATGAGGATGGATCCACTCACCTGGGCCGTATGGTCCCGTGGCATATGTGGTTCTGGAAGGGTGTTCATTTTCTGGCTCTCAGCGCCTCAAAATAGAGTCCAATTCAGCTTCTAGAGGAGAAGAGGCCTTTGCTTGGCCTGTCTGCATTTTCAGCAACCTTGTCATACGGTTTAACGCCTCCACCTGCACCTCTTTCAACAACAAACTTCATCTTGCGGAAGCAAATGCGGAAGCAAAGTTCTAAAAAAAAAAAAGATAGCTTCCACTGACAAAGGCTTTATGATATACATTTCCGCAGACACGTGCTCGGGCGAAGAGGGCCCCCCCGTGATCCTTTCTTTGTTTCTTGGAGGGCAGTAGTTCTCCCTTGGCCTGACGGTCGGCCAAGGCGAGTAAGGGGGTATCATACAAAGGGGGAGGAGGTACGGCTAACCTAGGGTCTTCCAGCAACAATCGTTGCACAAATTCTTTGGACATTTTATTTATTATTACTATTTTCTTTCTTTTTTTCGACCCGGGCCCCATATCAGTTAGGAGAGAGGGATGGCGGTCACTTTTTTTCCACAACATGAAAGTCTACCTACAGGGGCGCGCGATAACAATATTTTTTACTGATTCCTACATAAGTTAACTAGTTAACTAACTAGTTACTGAATTCAACTCAGCTGAATAAATCATTATGACTGCTGCCGGGGGGCCTGGAGAAAGTTAGTTAATTATTGCCTAGGTATAGATTTAACGATGTGACAGCTATTCAAAATCTCGAATTTTTTTATTGTTTAGATGAGACGCGAGTTAAGGAAGAACAAATAATTAACTGTTCAAAAAAAAATCTTCATTTCTTATTACTATTAATACAGCTGGTTAAAAGGGAAAGAAAAAGGGGGCCATAGATGACAATGAGCCGGTAACCAAAAGCCAAAGAACAAAAACAATAACAACGACAACAGAAAAGAAGCAGGTTGTTATTTATTACGCATTAAGTGATAAAGAAAGAGAAAGATAGATCCATGAAAAGAACCAGCAAACAAAGAGAACAAAGGATGATAAAAAAGATAAAAAAGCGACAAGTTGAAAACATATTGTGTCGAAACCTCACCACCCCACTGGATTAGGGGCGGCGCGGGGCGGGCGGGGAGGGGAGGGGAGGGAGTACCGATAGATATAAAATAAGTAAAACCCCGCCCCCTCCACTCCGCCCTGTGTCCCGCCCTGTCCAGATCCCGAGTCCATGGATGGTGAATAGTAATTAAGGTGAGGGGAGTGGGGAGGGTGGGAAGACGCGAAGAACAAGAAGAAAGGAAAGATAAGAAAAGAAAAGAAAAGAAAATATAACGCGCAAGCAAGGTACGGAATAGAATAGGTGCCCGCACCCTCCGTTCATATATTCATCGTTTGCCGCACATTAATAGTTTTTTTTTTTTTGGTTACGGGCAAGGATGGGTGGGAGCGATGCGGAGCGGAACTTGTGAAGGAATAGAATCCATCCCACCCTTATGTCCGTGTTTTTTTTTAGCTTGCTGAGAGGGTGAGTGTGTAGTGGGTGTTGTTTTCTTTATCTACTCAACATTCATTGGAACGGTCCGCTTCTCAAAAAAAAAATTAAAAATGCTGGTAGCGTTCTGGTATGTATGGTAGGTAGGTTGGGAAAACAACAATTAATTGGGATTGGGTACGTGACAAAAGATTGCTGGCTGGGTAAAATAGCGGCGGGCGGCGGGCGCCTTCATACATATAATATAGGAGTGGCGAAGGAGAAGAAGAAGAGGAAGAAGAAGAAGGAAAAAAGGAGGAGGAAAAAATCATGTACAAGGAAGCAGCCATAGAATTAACGTCTTGAGTTGGAAAGGGCTGGCTGGATGGATGGCTGATTTGATGTAGCGAGTCTTGATGTAGATGTAGAACGTCCAAATTAATTATAAGAAACGAAAACGAACAAACGCCCTCCATCCCGAGTCATTCGAATGAATTCAGAGCGAGAGCGGATAGGTAGGTCTACGGGAGCGAATATAAGGGGGTGGTGGTGGTTGGTAGTCAGATCCTCCATCCACCATTCTCCCAACCCCAACTTTCCCTCCTGTCTTTTTTATTTATTTTAATTTTCATCTCTTTACTTGGAAACACTCGCATTCCGAGACTGAGTGGCAACCTCACTCTGCCTGCGCAGCTCCTTCTTATAATTCTCGTCCTCTGCGATATTCTCAAAGTGGTACAGCGGTTCCAGCTCGACATCCATGCGGAATATGTACCGCTTAACCCAGTAGGGGAGTGCAGTGAATGTTTGATAGCTCATGTGCTTGCGGGTGGGGACTGCGAAGATGTAATCCAATTCTTCCAGGGTGCGTTGTTTTGTTTCAGGGACCCAGAGGAAGATCATGACGAGGGCGATGATGTTGAGGGCACTGGATTTTGTAGACTTCTTGTTAGAAAAGGATTGGAAAATTACATGTGAAGCTTTACTTTTTTTTCAGAGGAGGGGAAGGGGAGGGAGTGGAGGAAGGGATGGGGTGTTTCTTACGCATAGAAGCCAAGGGCACCTGTTGGGGTCATGGCACGGAACTGTCGCGGGAAGGTGATTGATAACACTGCGGCCCAGAATAAACATGTTGCAACCGCCCACGCCATACCAACCTCTGTTAAATTAGAGTATTAGCATTATCCGAAACAAATTAATGTAAACGATTGAAATTTTTCATTTTCAACGTGTTTGTCGGAGTTGAATCAGGGAAAGTATACCTCGGTGAGAAAGAGGGAAGACCTCAGCAGAGTACGTGAAGGGCACAGGACCTTCTCCCGGAGAGTAAAACGCAGCGAACAAGTAGATGAAGAAAGCAATAACACCCAGATGAGCCCTGCTGTCTTCCGGAATATAGAACGCCAGGCCAGCAGCAAGCATGGTCCATGCCATCTGTGGGAAGGTGAAGAGCAAGAGCGCACGCCGTCCATAGGTGTCAATCGTCCAGATTGCAGGGAACGCGAACACGAAGTTGATCAAGCCGAAACCCCAAGATGCAAACAGCGACTCGGTAACAGTGGCGTTTGCTCCCTTGAAAATGGTCGATGAATAGAATGCCATGGTGTTGATACCGCACATCTGTTGCGCAATCATGACGACGAAGGATGCGAGGGTTGCTCGACGGACGCGGGGGACGGTGAATAATTGGATGAACCGAGTGACATAGTTGCTCTTTCCAGCGATCTGTTCCTCAATTTGGATCTGCGAATACATGTAGTACAAGTCCCGAGCTGCCTGGATTGGATGATTCCGTAGAGCAAGAAGGGAATGGTAAGCCCTGTCGACTTTGCCTTTCTTGATATACCAGCGAGGAGACTCGGGGCACCAGAAAACTCCGATGACAAGAGGGACAGCTGGAATGAATGCAGAGCCCAATTGAAGTCTCCAAGAGATATTGCCAGTGTCTTTTACGGCAAGGTTGGCGCTGAATCCTAGCAAAATACCAAAGGCAGTCCAACTATATTGAAATGTTAGTTGAACGAGGATAAAGCAGCGGGGGAGGGAATGGTAGGAAATCAAAAGGACGGGCGCCATCTTACAGTTGCCAGCACATAACAAGGCCACCGCGGATAGAAGCGGGTGTGTTTTCAGCGCAGAAAATGGGTACAGTGGAAGCTTTGGCGCCCATTCCGATTCCCATGAGCAAACGTGTGACCAGTAATTGGGGCCAGCTTTGAGAAACAGCAGAACCGATAGGAGTGAGTACACAGAAGACAGCAGAGACAAATATAGCCCCTCGACGACCCAAGTAGTGGTTAATAGGGTCAGAGCACCAGCAACCACTGCATAGTTTAAACGTTAGAACATGTGAATTAAATAAAAAGGAGGTACCGGGCAAAAATGCCAGAACGTACAGGAAAGCCGATCCGATGTAAGGCCCACTACAGTTCAATTAGTTCTCAATTCCATGTACAGAAGAGCTTGATAGATAGGTAATATATGCAGACATACGCATTAATTAGACCAACAATCCATTGGTTCCTCTCAGCGTCCGGATGATCTCTCTCGGGGAGATTGAAGGCTTCCGGGAAAGACAAGTTGGCGCCATTGGAACCAGTCTGATCCCATCCCCTATACTTAAAAGTTAGAGAAATCCAACAATATAATGAAAATGGGAAAAGACCACACGCCAAACTTACTGGACGGCGGCACCAACTGAACACAAAATGATGGTGAAGAGGAGAGGCTTTGGCTGGCGCCACTTGTGAAGGACTTCGTTGCGGATGGCGTCAACCTCATCATCGGTGATACCCTCGACATTCTCGAAATCGGTTGGATCTTTTGCGACTAGGGCGCCCCTCTCCAGCGTAGGCAAAACATCTTCCAAGCCGAACCTCTGCGCGAATTCCTTGACATCTCTCAACAAGGTTGACTTTGGGATATCTGCAAGAGGATTTTTGATTCTATACCATGTGACAATAAACACTGTCAGCTCCCGTCCACCTCAATGGCCGTAACAGGGAAATGTCGGGGAGTTCCTTTTGAGAGAAAGATTGATCATACTTTGCGGTTAAGTTTGCATTTAAATTGATCCTTTCGCGATCGCCCCGTTCGGCATTGTCAGAGCTTTGATCAGAGCTGGAGCCGCAAAAGGGAATAGGTAGTCAGCACATCCATTCCACGCCCCGTGTAAAGATATACGTAGAATAGGTTTTTAATTTATTTTTTTCATTTTATTATTATTATTATTATTTTAATGGGAGACACACCTTTCGCCCAATTTCTCGACTTCCTGCTCCATTTCCTGCTTTTCAAGAGGCTCTCCGGACACGGCCTCAGAGACTTCGTCCTTCCTGTTGTCTGCCATTTTCTTCGGCCACAGGCTGGCTGATCAAAGACCAGACTCAAGCGGAAGTAAGACAGACAGATGTCTGGAATAGAGTGGTGGGTGTGACGCGAATCGACGGGTGTGGGGAAAGCGGGTTTGGTGGTAGAACAAGTTCACAAAAACGCGTTCTGTGGGGATAGATGGACAGGATGACAGACAGAAATTAGACGGAACTGAGGGCCAGAATATATGGGGGGATGTGGGAAGAAGCTTATATATACTGGGAAGAGAACCTTGGTGTGACCACGGGCAAGTGTGTGCGTACTATATATGTAAGCAAGGCAGGGAGAGCTCAGTTAGTCACTGCGCGGGATCGCATGCATGTATGTAATGTACTGTACTTAAATAAATGGCAAGGAATGGGATGTATGCAGAGATGTGCGCGTGGATGTAACTGCTGTACCAGGCTCGGGGGTAAATTTAGAGCAGAAGCAACCTGGTTGGTATCATGTACGGCATCAGACTCCAAAAACCACGCACGGGTGGTCAAGAACTAATCGCGAATAAATGACGAACATCAAACCCGACCTCCAGCTCCAACGTCCCTTTTCCTCTTTTAGCTTCCACCCGTCATTTGGGCCCTGTCCAAACCCTGTAGCGCCTCTCCTCCTTGGCCTCCGCATTGGTTTAGCGGTGCCGTTGGGGTGGAGACAGAGGGGAAAGAGGAGGAGGAGGGGAGGAGCAAGCAATAAGCTACCTAGGTATAGGTTAAGGGAGCCTGCGGAAAGGATAACGGGCTCAGGGAAAAAGTATGAACCCAGTGACAAAGTTCCCAAGCTACCCTCACCTTCTAATCATCCGCGTTTCGGGGCGTTCGAAACGTTAAACGGAAGAAAAAACACACTGTGGATGAACACAGATTGTCGAGCGCGATGCAAGGATGTCAGAGAGAACAACGTGTGGGCCCGAATCCCCAGGTACTGTACACACAACAACTGTGATAAGCAAGCAGCAAGCAGCAATGATGAGCGATTGGATATGGGGAATGCACAATTTTGACACAAGTGGAGCATGGCAAAGGATGTCCTCCCCTCAACGCCCAACGCCCATCACCGCTGCTCCGACTGCTGTGGTTAGTGTTGTGCGATGTTCCTTTTGTGTTTGTCGGTGCCAATGACGATCCCTGGGCTGGGCAGAACTCTAAAACAGCCCCAAAAGCCATTAGGAGGCTTAAGAGGCGCACTTAGGCTAGGTTTGGCTAGGTTTAGCTCCGGGATGGCATCATGGATCACGGATGCGGAGGGACAAAGCTTCCAAGGCAAAAAAGGCGCTAGGCTGGAAGTACCAACAAGGTTACCAAGCCACTAGTCGGGATCTTGACTCGGTTCAAGCTGTGCTGGACCATTTGTGTAGGTACGGTTATGGTATTTCCTGTTGTTGACGGGCGGCTATGGGGATTGATTGGCTGACAGCGTGCTGCAGTAACCGAGAGCTGCCGGCTCCCATAGCCTATCAAACATAATATCCCCCCCTCCTCCCGGACAACACCGCTGCACCATCGCCTCAACAACCCTCCATCAACGCTCAATGCTTGGAATAACAGACTCCAACAACTTCTCAATTACGTCAACCTGCCTTGACTATTTAGTTCAGGTGCGTACTATGTATCCATGGATGTGTGTGTGTGTGTGTGCATTCTATGTGCAAAGGACAGAAGGATCAGAAATATGAGAATTTCTCAATCCAGCTTCTTCTGAAAAGACAGACATTTATCACTATCACATTTATTTCAGTTGTTACAGGTAAGTTACCTTCCAAAAACATTGATTTATTGAACTATTTATTTGAAGCGTCTCCACCTTCTCTTCCCCCGCAGATTCCTTTGCGCCCAGTTGCTTTCAATCAAGGATCGCTGGACGGGTTGTAACTTTGTAGCTTGTAAGATGTGGAGACATACCCTTGAATCCTGACTCCCCGCCATTATGATTCGTATATTTCTCATCATCATCCATCAATTCGCTGAAATAATCCACTGACATGCGGTGGGATAGATGCCCTCATGTCACTTATGTACAGTATAATACATTTTGCTTTGCTTATTCGTCTAGCTTTTCCGCTCCAATATCCTGTCCGCTAACCTGGATACTTCCCACTCTTCGAGTCAGGGCCAGTTTAGCGGCTCACGAGTTATTTTTTTCTTTTCTTTTTTGCAGGGCTGCGAAGGTTCCGGGGGGGCTGCCTTGGCTAGGGCGCCGGCGAAGCTTTTCTCAGCCAGGAATCTCCACCTCACCATCCTCACGCAACCAGGGCCTGAAACTCGTCGCCTTGGCAAAAACAACCAAAAGTCCGAAAACCGATTACCTGTTCTGGTTATTACCAAAACTGTTCATGGATCACTACAGGAGGAATAAGTAATATGCTCTGTGCGGACAACGAGCTTCTATCATTATTTCATCACCTTACAGTACGTATAACCTACGCATCTACCCTCCATGACAAACAGGGCCGTCGTCGACTCATCGCCAATGTGCAATCCCTTGGCTGGCGAAGAAAAGATGGACTAAAATAGTTGAAATACGGGACGCGTGTGGCCGAACGATCTTCGATGTGGCTTTCCTTAGCGCGCTCTCGGCATCTCCAATCGCGGCAGCCGGCTGAAGTGGGTTTTGCAAACGCCGTGTGCGGTAGGGTAGGGTAGGGTAGGCCCATATATCGAAAACAACACGACTCGATGGGCGGTCACGCAAGCACATGCGCATCCAGACAAAACACGCCACCCCGAGAGGGGTGTTGGTTGTGTGGCGGTTGCTCAACTAGGCTCATGGGTGCAATCCCGATTGTCATTATCAGCCATCAACTCAGCCTTGAACTTGGACTGACTGGAAGGCTGAGGAACCAGGCATCTGTTCCATAACAGAGCAAACAAAGTTCAGAATGCATGGCCATCAAGAAACAAGCCTTGATCATCGTTATGCGAAAGACAGAAGAAAAATGGATGATTCAAATCTACTCCATAGAACTTTTGCTGATTGGAAACCATTCATATGTTTCTCCCGGCTTCCCACACTGCTCAGGCATCTCTGAATTACATGTCGCTTAAAAATACCAACAGGCAATCTAATCTGATGAGAATGATGAGAATCCTGCCGTGCGATATTTATCTTCTCGCTCGCCCACATAAAGGAGGAGGAGTAGGAGGTACATCCCTACTTCTAACCACATGGCCCACATATTTTAATGTCAATCTGATTGAACAGCGGAGACAGCGAACTTTTTGACAGCATGTCTGTGTCTCCATGATATCCATTCTTGCACCGGATCCCGGAAACAATAAATGCTGGGGAAAAGGCACCAATCAAAAGAGAAGCAAAAGTAAAAAAACTGGCCAAGTTACCATCCAATCGCTTTCATTCTCCATTATTATTATTATCCAGTCTCTCATCACCATTAATACAGCGTATATTTATTTCTCTCAAATCGCGCAGATGATCAATCGATCCACTCTCCCCCCCCCCCCTCAAAAAAATGCACGCATGCGGAAATCTTCGAGAAACAAAGCATGGAAGTTTTACCTCACCTTTTCTCTCTTATCCATAGCTCTACAGCGCACCACGTACAAAAACTTCTGACCAGCTGAAACCGAAACCCCAGTTACATGAGATAGCTTACATTTTGTCCCCTCCCCCCCCATCATCACCCACCATCATCATCATCAGCAATAAAAGAAAAAAATAATAATAATAAAAATGAACATTCATCCAGCCAAAGCGGAGATTCCGGGAGGCGGGGTGCAAAAAACACCCATGCCCTCCTAACCACTTTTCCCCCCACGGTTCCCCACCTCGGCCGTCCCCCTGTTCCATCATGGATAGGCAAAGGCCCCGTGGCGCCCATCGCACCGACCGGTCATCTCGGCAAGGCTGGGATAGTTATTGCTTCAGTGCTCACCGGCTCACCGGCTCACCGGCTCACTGCTCAGGTTGTAAAAGCGCGGTGGTGAGAGGGATAATGAGAGAAACTTTTCCCTTTTTTTACAGATGTACTGTACCCCTGATGTTTTCTATTTCTGTCGGGGAATTCATCCGCCTAGTGTATGTTTGAAGAAGGAGGGGGGGAGGAACGGAATGGAATGGAATGAACAGGGATGGGACAACCGCCATATTTGTGTATAGTTTATATCTCTATTCAGTAAGTGAGTAAGTTGAAGTGCATCTTGTGTCCACTTGTGTGCTATAACCATGAAAGTACTTGCGTAGCTATGTATATAAGAGTGTACTTCATTCTTCATACACTGCAGTTGTAGAAGATGTAAAGCTAACATATTATTCTTATTCTTATTATTAATTAATTGCTATGATTGTAGCTCTCTCAGCCCCGCAGGTTAGCTACATAGCTACATAGCTACATAGCTACATATAAGGTTACAGATCCGACGGGAGCATGATCAATATGACAGCCTTGATAGCATGATTAAGATTGCCTCCTAGCCGCCAGTGACCATCCCCAGCCAGGGGTAACCGTGAATGGTTAATCTTGAAAAGGTTGCAGAGTGGTCAGTATATACTGTATATCTCAGTAGAAACTCAAATGATGGATGTAGAAGTTGAAAACAGTAGAAATGAAGTAAGACTCACAACACAAGCTCTCTGCCTGCAATGCATAACTTGTAATATGTTGCATTGATTACTACAGAAGTTTAAGCTTTTATTTTATTCTCAACTCACTTCTTTGTAAGAGAGGATTCTTTTTAAGGTTTTGTTAAACAAAAACCCGCATTTTTTGCATTGAAATCTTCATATCTTTTCTCATTATCTTGCCTCTATCTATGGCTATTAGCTATCTTATAAAAAAGCGCCTGTCTTTCTTCTAGAATATTCCTTTCATACATGCATTGAGCACAGGGCAGCAGACGTGGGTAAGAGAAGGAAAGAGATGTACAAGGTAGATAGATATTCACAAGTCTTCTTCATTTCCTCTGTCAGATCCCCTTCTTCCTTCTTCTCTCTTTTGTTCTGAGTTTGGAAAATAAGATAGCTTACCCCCTCTACTTCTATTGCTATTTCAAACCTTCTTATATTCCCCCCCCCCCCCTTGACTAAGATGTTTTTTTCTATTCACTGTGAGAACTCATCTGAGTTCCACAGATATGTGTGTATGTACCAGGACAATGTTTTGTTCCGCCCCTCATTTTCTTGCAGAGGCATTCATGAGGCAGAGGTGGCCTCTGACATCTAACTACTGTAGTTACATTACCCCTGGCTTGCAAAGCTGCACTGTTCTGATATTTAACAGGTTTTCTTAACAGTTCACATAGTTGACGTAGCAGCCATCGGACCGGATGATTGCCAACTGCTTTATCTTTTTTGTGGCAAGATATGAGAAAGAAGCCTGTGTGCTTCTGACGGGGCGAAGCAAGGTGTGTATATCTGAGAAGTCAGTGAAACATGTCATTCAGACAGAGCCTTGTAGCATGAAAGCCCATGATACTGGAAAATATGAATACATGAGGAGAGATATTTTCATTTCATCTTAGTAGTTGTCCTTGATAAATTCCACAGTGTCTTTTTTTCCCCCTCTTCCCTACAAAGGCTTTCTTTCACTACTCTAAGAATGATTTGCAGTGATTTAACCCCCTGTTCCTCTTTATTTATATATCAGAATGGGGGCTGACTCTTAAATTTTTGACATATGTAGCTTTGCCATAGAAGGAGTCTAGAAATGAAGAGAGACCGCCCTTCTTCTGACCATTATTATTTACCTCCAATAGCAGCGGAGTCTTTGGACCGGATTGCCTGCAGAAATTGAGAAAGCAACTCAGCTGCGTTGTGCATGTTACAAAACATCATTTTCGCGTAACCTCTCAAGAAAAAGGGTGGGGGAGGGAATACAGGAGAAGAGCTAAAAGCATGATAAATCTTTGATGGTTCTTGTGTTTTCCTCAGGAAATGTTGGTCTCTAGTTTTTTTGTGTCTCAGATATTACATATGATGAAGTGAGAGAATTGCGAGGGGCAGGTGAAAATATTCCAATAGGGGAAGAGCATTGAAAAGGTGAAGAGTGAAGAGAATATTGTGGAGCTGTGAAATCCTTTTGACAGATGTAGTGGAGCTTCCAGTCAATAATGTTTCTTGCTCCACAGTAATCTGTAGTTAGTAAAGAGCAGACAGAGAGCAGAGAGTATCAGAGTCCACAGTTTCCAAGGTTATATATGTTTTCTTCTGGTTTGAAGAACCAGCCCGAATCTTGGCCAGGAAGAACAAGTACTCTACAGGTATCTTTGAGCTGGACATTGCTCTAGGGGGTACCCAGCAGCGACTTCTACATTGTTCTTGGTGGGGAGTGGCGTAGGGAGAAAGGCTTGGCACGCTGCTGGACCCGGTTAACCGCCGACTCAGCCACAGTGTAGTGGAGCTAACTCAATTCACGCCCAACAGCAGCAGCAGGAACAGCAGGAACAGCAGGAACAGCAGCCAGGGCACAACTTATATCTCCGCACCCCCAGACCACAGCTCACTCACATATATATATACACACACTCGCTCTCTCTGGCTACTCTCTAGCTTACTATTCTTCTCGTATCCCGTATCTACCTTCGCTTGGCTATCTTGGTTTTGTCCCTAACTATCCTTACTCCCCGACCATGTCCAGCCCGAAAGATGAGGGGTCTGGTGTCCCCGCTAGCAGTCGAGGGTCCTGGTCCTCGTTCTTGAAGGTGAGAAAATAAATAATTTTTTTATCTTCATTCATTCCCCAACTACATCTTTGGTGAGATAGACTCTTCTTCTGACAAACTGTGTGTTTCTAGTCAATCGCCGCTTTTAATGGCGACCTCTCCTCGCTGACTGCGCCCCCCTTTATCCTCTCCTCCACCTCCCTCGTCGAATACTCCGCGTACTGGGCCGAACATCCAGCGATCTTTATTGCCCCGGCCAAAGAACCCGATCCCGAAAAACGGGCGCTCCTGGTGCTAAAATGGTTCCTTAGCACCCTCCATCAGCAATATTGCACCCGCAGCGAGAAGTTGGGCAGCGAGAAGAAGCCGCTGAACCCGTTCTTGGGCGAGCTGTTTCTGGGCAGGTGGCAGGATGATGGCGATGTGGGAGAGACACGGCTTGTTAGCGAGCAAGTAAGGTTTGTAATTTTATGTAGATTTTTATTTTTATTTTTTATTTTTATTCCTATTCCTATGGTGTGCGCCAGTAGGTTTGCTGGAGGTATTCTGGACAGCTTAAAAACTTACTCCGTCTTGTAGCCATCACCCGCCGGTAACGGCTTATGCTATCGAGAATGAGAAGCATGGTGTGCAGGTAAGCTATCATCGTCCCACTCGATAAGCTTGAGATGGAGCATTTTCTAACACCGGGACTTTTTTTCTTTGCTTTCCCCGACGTTCAGCTCCAAGGATACAACGCCCAAAAAGCTTCCTTCTCGAGCACTATAAACGTGAAGCAAATCGGTCATGCCATATACTCCCTCACCCCGCAACCCACTGCAGACAACCCATCCCCAGAGCGAGAAACATACCTCATAACTCTCCCTTCACTACACATCGAATCCCTAATCTACGGAACGCCCTTCGTCGAGCTCAACAGATACACTCAGATAGTCAGCTCAACCGGCTACGTCGCCAAGATCGAATACTCCGGCAAAGGCTGGGTGAGCGGCAAAAAGAACTCCTTCAACGCCATCCTATACCACGAGAACGACGGAGAGAAGAAACCCCTCTACACAGCCGAAGG
>LDEV01002071.1:62600-108458 GCA_001014755.1 Blastomyces silverae | reverse complement strand
TGCGGTCTTGCTAATCGCCTGTGCCGCGCCACGCGCCACTTCAAATAACCCCATGGGCGCCTCTTCATAACCGCCTGCGAAGTGGGATGCGCGTTTGCCATGTCCTGTGCGCGACCGCTTGGCTCGTTCTGTTTCTAGAGCATCGAGCTCAGCATCGGATGGGCCAAAACCGCCTGGTAAGTTTGAGCTGGAGGTTATGGTATCGCCGCGCGTGTCCCAGCTTTCGGCCTCTGCCGTCTCTTGCGCGCGGAGAGATGTCATCTCTTCATCACAGCGGCGCCATACGGCGAGGATTTCGGGGAGATTTTCGGGCGAGGGTGCGAGTATTAGCGCTAGAGAGAGTAATTCCATGCGCTGGGAAAGGCGGAGGATTTGAGATTGGAGTGTTTTGTTGGTTGGTTGGGTGATGTTTGCGCGATGTCGACCGGCATTGTACGCAGCGCGCCATGATACATCATCACCTATAGCAGTCGCAGAAGTTGATGTAATTGATGGTGGAGCTAGGCGAGTCAGAACATAGGAATACGCAGTGTCGAAATCATTGGATTCAAGGGCCGCGGAGATGGAAAGCGATATGATTCGGTGATCTGAAGCTAGCAATTCTTCTTCGCGAGACGAGGCTTTTGTGTTTTGCATGGGGTCATCATTTTCGCTGGGACGCGCAGGGAAGCCTGCGGTAACGAGATGCCGACCAATTGTAATTAGGTTGTCGAGTTCCGTGTATGCTTTAGGGTTTTGCTCAAGCACTTTGCCAATCAACGAAAGGGGATCATGATGCGCACGGATTCTGACAGGCTGGAATGGGACACCATGTTGCAACGTGAGAGAATAAAATGATAGTGAATGTGTGGCGGATATCAATGCCTTGATTTGGCGGATTGATTCTGAATGTGGGAAGTAAGGTCCAAATGATTTAAGCCTATCATAAAGTCAACAAACTAGTTGCCAAAGCTAGGGTGAAGCGGACGTACATTTCTGAAGCTCGTTTTATTCCGCCTCTCGTTTTATTTCCATTAGTGGCATTGTCGTAGGATGTGAATATTGCGTCTGTCACTGCAAGCTCAACTTGTGCTGGTGGGAGAGGGGACGAGGATAGGTTTTTGGCGTAGAGCTCAACGGCAAGCTCGTATTCTGCGACTGGTTAGACGATGGGGCTTTACCTTGGGGAGGCGATAACAACTTACGTCCTGCGTTTAACATGGCTTTCAAGACATCCCCCTCGAGGAGAACCAGGGGAACACGCCAGAACAACCCATGACCAGGGCTGGATTTCGCTTCCCGTTCCTCGGGCTCAACAGAATACCCCCAATCTCTCAACCAAAGTAGCTGTAGCCTGATTTTCCGCCAGTCACGTCCCGTTTTATGATCCCGTTGCAAGGTCTCGAAAACGCTGCGTAGCTCTGAGAGCTGCATTTCGTCACTAGCAAGTAGACAAATATCCGCAGCGCCCCTGCATGAAATTGCATGACCGAAGCTATTTAAAGTACGAATAGAAACAAGAATGGCGTCAGCAAACGCAATTGTGTGAGTAGTGGGGGATGTGAGAGGATTGGAACGCTCTAACAGAGCATTCTGGAGGATGGCACCCCGAGATACATCCGAAAGGGCAGTTAGGTCGAGATTGAGAGGTGCGAGTTCGGTTTCAAAGATGCGTAGAATAGAGTGACCGGGAATCTCAAGCAGAGACGCAATCCTAGATAAAATCCGGCAGGATCCATCGAGAGTTTCTGGAGTGGCTTCGGTAGTGGCATATATCGCAGCCAGCGCGGCCTGACCATAGTTCAGAGCCAGCTGATTGTCGGCATCGAGTGGCACCAAACCTTGGGGTGTATTATACCCGCCAAAATCTATATCCTCCGGACCTGCCCATTGTTCTACGGCTTCAACAGCCATGTGGAAGTCCCGTATACTAGTCGACAGGATCCACTCATTAACATCTTGCCATCCGCTTCTGTCAGACACACTCGAAGGATTTCGGTTATCAAATATAGCAATTGACCCCGAATGTTCAAGCTGATTGAGTTTCCGCCTTTTCGATCTCGCATGGCCGTACATCCAAGGGCCAACCAGTCCCCTCAAGTCTCTGCCTACATCCCCACCCCTTTCTCGTCGATCGGTTTTTGACAGCAGGACATTGACTGCACTTCCCGAATCCAACGACTCCATTATCTCTAAAGATAACTCAACGCCGTTCTCGCAATGGTATTCGTAATTGAACCGAAGTAGAGGTAGCGCGGTCGATATGACCCATGTTTGCAGGTACTCCGATGTATGAAGGAATGGCTGTAGTAGCTCGATAATAAACGGTTGTAACCCCGACTCGTTGTCTATTCTGTGTGCTCGATGGATGAGAAATTGAACCAGCGGGCTACCTGATTCCTCCTCAGTATGCCCGGGGTATCGAAGCGGTAGGAGATGTAGTCGTTGGGCCTCCTTCCTTGCTGCAGATGTAGACAGCTCCCCCACAGAAGCTACATCAAAATCGTCATTTTCGTCCACAGGCTGGGGCGAAGATCCGTTGGATAGGTTCTCGATAGCAGAGATATATCGGGAAGGTTCTGTGCTCTCAGGCAGAAAGGTCAATATAATGCGGAAGAATATATCCGTGCTGGGAGCAGAACGGAAATGGGTTTGTAAACGTGGCAATGCGGACACATCGCCGTTTACGCAGAGTTGAACGGCAAGGAGGATAAGATGGGCATCGGACAATTCTGCAAGGGCTTTCATGGTGGTGCTCTTCTCATGGCGAATATGGGCATTTCAAGAAGCGTGGCCAGGGCACACAGAAATATGGTGTAGATGTATGTGCTCTGTCTGTTGCTCCCTGACGTTTGTTGGCGAGGGAGGCTCTTGGGTCAAAGCTCGGACCAATCGGCGCTCGTGCTGGAACAAATGACAAACTGCCCGAGAAAGAGCCTCAACCACTGCCAACTCCAACTTTTGTCTCCCCCCTCAGCGCAAGCAATCTGCTATCTCACCCCTCGCGATTGAATCTTCGATTGGTACTTCACCATGGCATCAGGCTATGGCCTCAATGGCGGTATGTGTCCTTTTTACGGCTGGTGTTCAAGCATTTACCCATCCCTCAATTTCCGACCCCATGAATCCGCGCTCTGTTCGTGCATCGGTTTCCGACCCATTGACTAACATCCAACCCTCTCCTCCGCCATCTATTCAGGCCCGTCCCGCTGCTTTCCCTTCTGGCAAGAACTCCTCGGTTGCTACGTAATTAATGCTAGTGAAGGAGATACAGGAAAGAAGAAGTGTGTCCCGGCACTGGAGGATTACAACGAATGTTTGCATCATAGAAAAGAGGTAAGGCTTTCCCAGGAACCGCTGTCATCGAGAATATGTATACATTCGGACAGTATCTATCTACGGGCAATTTAGACTACGTTGGCGATATCGGGAATGACCCTCGTGGCTAACCGAAAATTACGACATCCAGGCTGCGCGAATGCGGGCCATGCAACAGGCATACCGGAAGGCAGAGGCGTCACATCCCAGAGAGAATGCGCCAAAGGCGGAACAGATCCGTTCGTTAGGATTACTAGGCAAGGACGAGGAATCAAAGGCAATACTGGCGGCTCGATGATCCTATGTGTTAGGAGGGGACGGGGGATTTTAGCATGCATTTGGGGAGATATTTTTCTGTTTTCATATGGGCTGGGTTTTGCACTTTTCCCCCTCGTTTTTTCCTTTAGCAGATTTCCTGTGTCTGGCTTTTACCCCCTGGGTTTTACATAAAGGGAGCGGTGGCAGCGGGATGAGTTGTATAGCAATATCTATGAAAAAAATATGATATATGTATTTTCTACTACATATGAAGAAGGAAAATATTGCAGGGCTTCATTTGTCCGCTTACAGAGATACTCTCATTCAATTTTACGCTGGCTGTTGATAGATTATCATTACCTTGTGCGGTACCTAATGTCAGTGGCAGCATCGGTCTGGCTTGGTGCAAAGGCTTCCTCTGCCGATAAAAATATGGGGTTCATGAAAACCTATCCAATGTAGTACGTTGTTTGGTTTGGGCTGCCGTTCTCTTCGTGGTTCATTCTTTGTATTCTGTCAATTAAACAGTCCCAAATTTATTTATTTCTCCATTCAATATACTTATATCCTTGGTCAATGGGAGCATTTCCTCAAATTCGACGCTGATCTAACGCTTCCGGAAGACTCCTATTGGGCTGAATCGATGGTATTTCTCCTTATTCCATTGTTTTTGGCGAAGCTAGTGACCGGTACAAGTAAATCGGATATTTGGAATGGAGAGCAGTTATGGAGTTAATATTTTCCGGAGGATCGACACTGGCATAGCTTAGAATTATAGGGATACCAATTATTGCTGGTCTAGTTTTTTTGGGCGGTGGAGGTATTTATTAGATCTGAAAAGTGGTAGTTAGCGCTTCTTGGGTGAGGTAAGTGAATAGATGGCATCTTCCTCTTGTTGAACATTTCGGAAGTTTGTCGGCTTTTTGGGTTTGGGATTGATGAGGCCAGCTCAGTATATTTTCATCGAATGCTAAAAACAGTAATAGTAATGTCGGCGCAGCATTGGCCGCGCGGTGGATGTGTACCCTGTAGAAAGGCCCAGAAATGGGCAGGAAGAGAAGGGAACAGCCGGATATTTTCATAGAGTCAGAATATGTATCCGGGTCCTGCCTCACCATCACCCAATACAAAACAAGAGGAGAAAGGCCTGAACTCGTAACAACCTGGGGAAGTAGGCGGCTGGCGCTGGGCCTTGGGTAACTTATAACTCTGTTCAACAATCCCAACTTCGGAGGTTACCCAACACCTCCTTGGATGGAAGACCAACGTCGGATAGGGCACCTAGAGAGAACCATTCTGACTCCTGAGTCTGCTTGATTTGATGCCCGTCCAAGCACATCATCATCGGATGGTTGTTGAGTCGTTGAGAGTGGGCGACGGGATTCGCCCTGTCGTGGCTGATCCATGATCAGCAAGGTGTCCAGATTGGATTAGGGGGCAAAATCACGTGCTGCGCTAGTCCAAGCCTCGCCCAGGGATTACAAGGCGCTAGGTCTCAAACGGCAAGCTTAGCGAGGCGCAAACATGGGTAGGCGCGCTGGCTGGAGGGCTGTCCCAATGATATAAACATCCTGCGCGACCTCGACAATTTTCTCAGATCCAGCACCCAAGAAACTATTAACCCGGTCCACTCCCCAAAGAGACAGCCAGACAGGCCGACCTACCTCGTCTGGGCTTTTTTGCTGCGACAGCCACTTCTGCTACTGCTGCTCCACCCTCACTTCTATGCATGCTTTTTGCTTATTTATTATTTTATTTTCTCTACTAGAACAAGAACACCACCGGATGCGGGTCTCAATAATAGAGACATCACTATATTATTCATAATATTAATATCTTTTCTTTCGTGTTATGATGGGTATTGTGATGGGCTGTCCCCGGCTGCAACTATTACCCCCTACAATTGCCGCACCACCTTGTTTTCCTCTTATATTATCTTGACTGGGCAACCTACTCATTGTGCTTCTGCCCTATCACATTTTATTACCCTTTTCTTTTTCCTTTTTTTTCCTCCCATTCTTTGCTTGCCGGTCCCGTGACTCGCAATGACTTCCAGGTTCGTTCAATCAATTGATATTCCTCCACCAATCGCATCTGGTTATTTTCTGCTGAGCCACACTTGCTAACTTCTTTGGGTTAGGCTTGATCGACTTGTCACGTGAGTATTAACACTCGCCACTCTGAGTTTTTGTTGGCTCATCCTGAAACTGACCAATCACACGGCGTAATACAGTCTCCTGGAAACAGGAAGCACTCCCCTTATCAGAAACACTGCGGCGCAACAGCTTGCAGATGTCCAGAAACAACATCCAGATGAATTGTTCAATCTTTTAGGTCGAATCTTACCATATCTGCGGTCTAGATCATGGGACACCCGGACTGCAGCTGCCAAGGCAATAGGCGGCATTGTAGGGTACGCTGAGCGTTTTGATCCCAATGCTGATGAAGGCCCCAAGTCCGCGGAGGATGTTGTCGGTGAAGATGATGATGTGTCTCCAGCAGTCAAGAAAGAAGAGGATAGGGAAGTAGCAGAGAATGCTGTTTCCGAAGACCTCCTCGACATAGATACTCTTGATATCAGCTCAATTCTGAAGTTTGGGCACAAGCTCCTGGGTAGCGCCGGTAAAGAATATGAATATTCTCTGGCTGGGTTGGATGCGGCCTCGAGGCTGCAGCATCAGAAGAAGACACTGTCCTCACGCCTAGGACTTGGGGGGGAGTATATGGAAGAGGATTTGGTCAATGAGGCTGAT
Organism: Blastomyces silverae; assembly: GCA_001014755.1. NCBI lineage: Eukaryota > Fungi > Ascomycota > Eurotiomycetes > Onygenales > Ajellomycetaceae > Blastomyces > Blastomyces silverae. The sequence continues at coordinate 102,150 of LDEV01002071.1, read as the reverse complement.
TTCGCTACCCAACCACAGCATAAGGTTAAGGTCTCAGGTCCTAAGCTCGAGATCGCAATTCCATCTCTCTCTCGCAAAAGCAGCACACAGAGTAATCCGTCTTGTGTGTTGGCTTCCCCACATGACCCTATGCAAGCCACACCTACCAATGGCGATGACCAGGGGCTTAGCAAGCGGCAACTGAACCAATTAAAGAGAAAGAATAAACAAAATGCCAAAATGGGAGCCAATAAAATTCGAGTCGTCGATTTGGCTGTCCGGAAGCATTCTGATGTATCAACCCCTGTTACCGCTTCTACGCCGCATGCTATCAAAAAGGAGGAAGACGGCGATGATAGCAATGGTGACAAAAAACTGGATTACTTTTCGTTGGAGAGAACTGAGCCAGACGATGACAGTAAAATCGTATCGGAATTCAAAGGCCCGGTCATCCCTGAAAAACCAGTAATTCAGACTGATGCAGAGGAAGAAGGTTTGGAATGGCCATATGAAAGAATGTGCGAATTTCTGATGGTTGATTTGTTTGATCCCAGCTGGGAAATTCGTCATGGTGCGGCCATGGGCCTGCGGGAAGTCATTCGTGTCCAAGGAGCTGGAGCAGGACGGGTTCGTGGTAAATCGAGACGCCAGAACGACATGTTCAATCATCGGTGGCTAAATGACCTGGCCTGCCGACTTCTCTGCGTTTTCTTACTAGATCGTTTCGGTGACTACATTTCAGACAATGTAGTCGCCCCGATTCGTGAAACCGTCGGCCAAACCCTGGCTGCCCTTCTATTACATCTACCCACCAAATCCTTGGCTTCTGTTTATCGCATTCTGTATAGAATGATCATGCAAAACGATCTCGGTCTTTCTAGTCCTATTTGGGAAGTGTGCCATGGCGGTATGATCGGACTCAAGTACCTGGTTGCTGTCCGGACTGATGTTCTCTTAAAGGAACCCGAAATCCTCGATGGGGTTATTGCTGCGGTGATGAAAGGGTTGGGCGATTACGACGACGATGTCCGTGCTGTCAGCGCCGCTACATTAGTTCCTATCGCAGAGGATTTCGTGAGACTTCGACCTGGTTCTCTAAACTCGCTGATTAACATCGTGTGGGAGTGTCTGTCTAATCTCCAAGATGATCTTAGTGCTAGCACAGGATCGGTTATGGACCTACTCGCCAAACTTTGCACATTCCCACAGGTCCTTGAAGCGATGAAAACAAACGCTGCTCAAGACTCCGAATCGTCCTTTGGAAACCTTGTCCCGAGGCTGTTCCCATTCTTACGCCATACCATTACGAGTGTGCGGTCTGCGGTACTTCGAGCTTTACTCACGTTCCTGAAACTTGATAGCGAGAGACAAAACGCATGGGCTGATGGGAAAGCAATGCGGCTTATTTTCCAAAACCTGCTCGTTGAACGAAACGAGGGCGTTCTCAAATTGTCACTCCAAGTTTGGTTTGAGTTGCTCCAGGCACTGGAAGACCGCGGCCTGTTCAAAACAGATGACGAACTCCTGCCGTCTCTTCAACCGCTCATCACATTAACCATGAGCCCTTTTGGCGTACCGCGATACCCGATTCCTATGGATGCTTCTCTTTTTATTCGACCATCTGGACTACCCTACACTTCCGCTGGCATTGTTCCAAGAAAACCCTCCCCCACCACGACTGCCCCGGAACCATCCATCAAGGGCCGAAGACGAAAGGCTGAGAAAAGGGATACCACAGCAGTTTTCACTCACAATGTAGATGGTCACATGTTACAAGGCGACATTGATCTCGTCGGGATGGAAACGGTTATTAGGTCAAAGATCTACGCTGCAACTGCTTTGGGCAGGTTTTTGTCTACTTGGGATAGCAACGACCGTTCAAATATATGGCAGACCATCTTACCTTATCTAAAGTCGCCTGGCTCGACTTCACAACTAGTGGCTGCCATGGTTACCGTTGAGTATGCGAAAATACAGGGACCCGAGACCAGATATGTTTCTCTGCTATCGCAATCGTTAAATCCAGTGATTGAAAATGAGAGACCGTCATGGTATAGCGATATAGCGAGTTATTTACATATTGCCCGTGCACAGTGTCATTCCCTCCTCAACGCCTTTAGGGACCATGCACACGTTTCACAATTCTCTCTTCCGATGCTGGCAGTCGTCGTCCAAGGAGATCAAGACGCCGGCCCCAACGCCTTTTCCATTTCGGATGCCGAAAAAGTTCTAGGGCCGGATTTTGAAAAACTCAAACGGAGCCTTTCCCCAGCACAGAGAATGACCGCGCTTCAAGTCCTTAATGATTCACGAGCAAGTGCATTAACCGCCGTTGAAGAAGCTAAGGAGGTTAAAGACCAACGGGATATGAGAATTAGAGCTGCGGCGGCAAGCGCACTTGTCGCTCTTCATGACATCCCCAGGAAGCCAAGCCAGATTATTAAAGGGATGATGGACAGTGTCAAGAAAGAGGAAAACGCTGAACTGCAGCAGAGATCAGCGTCAGCTGTTGCGTCTCTTGTACAGTACTATACGAGTGCCTCTAAACGTGGCCCTGTGGATAAGGTGATTGGAAATCTTGTCAAGTTTTGCTGTATCGACACTTCGGAGACACCGGAGTTTCATCACAACGCGGGTCTGGAAACGGCAATTCTATCGCTTCGAAAGGAAGAGGATAAGAAAGACCCTGTTGATGCTGCGAGATTCGAGCAGGAGTCTCGGGAAGCTCGAATCATGCGACGAGGTGCCAAGGAAGCGTTGGAGCAACTGGCAGGTAGGTTCGGTGCGGAGTTATTGGATAAGGTCCCTAATCTCGCGAGCCTGATTGAAGGTCCCCTAAGACGCGCTCTTACTGGTGACCTCCCACCCGATATCACGGACCCCGACAATGAAACTGGTCAGGAAGTTGTTGATGGATTATCGACGCTGCGAGCGCTAGTTCCTAAATTCCATCCTGGTATTTATCCCTGGATTATCAGCCTTATGCCTATCATTGCAAAGTCTCTTCAATGCAAATTGTCTGTCATTCGGTATGCGGCTGCGAAATGCTTTGCCACTATATGCAGCGTTATAACGGTTGAGGGAATGACAATGCTCGTGGAGAAGGTGTTACCTAACATCAACAATGCATTGGATGTCCCCTGTCGGCAGGGAGTCATTGAATGCATCTACCATCTGATACATGTCATGGAAGATAATATTTTGCCCTACGTTATTTTCCTTATCGTCCCTGTTCTTGGGCGAATGAGTGATTCTGACAACGATGTAAGACTCCTTGCCACGACGGCCTTTGCGACGCTGGTCAAACTTGTTCCTCTGGAAGCTGGAATCCCTGACCCACCTGGTTTATCGGAAGAGCTCTTGAAAGGACGGGATAGGGAGCGGCAATTCATGGCCCAAATGCTCGACGTCCACAAGATCGAGCCATTCGAGATCCCTGTAGCTATCAAGGCGGAACTCCGTTCTTACCAGCAAGAGGGTGTTAACTGGCTGGCTTTCCTTAACCGGTACCATCTTCATGGAATCCTCTGCGATGATATGGGTCTTGGAAAGACTCTTCAAACTCTTTGTATCGTGGCCAGTGATCATCATATGAGAAGTGAAGAGTTCGCGCGGTCAGGTGCACCTGAAGCACGGAGATTGCCTTCATTGATCATATGTCCACCGACTCTTTCTGGGCATTGGCAGCAGGAAATAAAGCAGTATGCTCCTTTCTTATCGTGTCTAGCATATGTAGGCCCCCCCGCCGAACGTTCGAGACTTCGGAACTCTTTAGACTCGGTGGATGTCGTCATTACATCTTATGATATTTGCCGGAACGACAATGATGTTTTCGCGCAGCTCAATTGGAACTATTGCGTTTTGGACGAAGGACATTTGATCAAGAACCCAAAGGCGAAGATTACACTTGCTGTTAAACGGCTCAAAAGTAATCATCGGTTGATATTATCAGGTACTCCCATCCAGAATAACGTGTTGGAACTCTGGTCGCTATTCGACTTCTTAATGCCTGGCTTCCTCGGGACTGAGAAAGTTTTCCTGGACCGCTTCGCGAAACCCATTGCTGCGAGCCGATTCAGCAAGTCCTCTTCGAAAGAACAGGAGGCTGGTGCCTTGGCTATTGAAGCGTTGCACAAACAAGTATTGCCATTCCTCCTGCGGCGATTGAAGGAGGAAGTCCTGAACGACCTACCACCAAAGATCCTACAGAACTATTACTGCGACCTCAGCGACCTGCAGCGGCAATTGTTCGAAGACTTCACGAAAAAGGAACAGAAGGATATCGCTAAGATAGTAGGCAGTACCGATAAGGAGGCGAAGCAGCATATCTTCCAAGCCCTACAGTACATGCGTCGCCTTTGCAATTCTCCCGCCCTAGTCGTCAAAGAAAGCCACAAGCGATACGATGAAATCCAGAAGTCCCTCGCGGGAAAGAATTCTCATATTCGTGATGTCGCCCACGCACCTAAGCTGACTGCTCTTCGCGATTTACTCGTCGACTGTGGCATTGGCGTTGACCCATCCACAGAAGGTGAATTGGACACAGGAGCCAGCTACGTCAGCCCGCACCGCGCCCTCGTTTTCTGCCAGATGAAAGAAATGCTGGATATCGTACAGAACGACGTTCTGAAGAAGCTACTGCCATCAGTGCAGTATCTCCGACTAGATGGCAGTGTGGAGGCGACCAAGCGACAGAACATCGTGAACCAGTTCAACACTGACCCCAGCTACGACGTCCTCTTGCTCACGACCAGTGTTGGTGGTCTCGGGTTGAATCTAACGGGTGCGGATACCGTAATTTTCGTTGAACATGACTGGAATCCGCAGAAGGATATCCAAGCTATGGATCGCGCGCATCGTATTGGGCAGAAGAAGGTCGTTAATGTCTACCGGCTGATCACGAGAGGTACTCTGGAGGAAAAGATATTGAAGTAAGTTTTTATCCATCTTAAGACCACCAACCTCAAGAAAGAAGAAAAATGAGTTAAAATGTAATATGTAATATAATATACTAACAAACCACGCACCACAACAGCCTCCAAAGATTCAAAATCGACATCGCCTCAACTGTCGTTAACCAACAAAACGCCGGCCTGAGCACCATGGACACAGACCAACTACTAGACCTTTTCAACCTTGGCGAAACCGCCGAGGGCGCTGAAAAGCCCAGCCAGGATGGCGGAGTGGGCGGTAATGAGATTGACATGGTCGATATCGATGGCGAAGTTAAGGAGAAGGGCAAGAAGGGTTGGCTTGATGATATTGGCGAGCTATGGGATGACAGACAGTACCAGGAGGAATATAATTTGGATTCCTTCCTGGCGACTATGAAGGGTTAGGAATTTCTCCGCGAGTTATGAATGTTAAAGGGGAATGGAGACTTTTATGATTTTATTGTTTATTTCATATTTATTTTCATTTGTTGCGCGGGCCGGGGGCGAGTACGGAAACGGTGGAGGCTTGCCTGATTTCTTTCTTTCTCCTGTATTATTTTGTTTATTATATTATTTCTCTTTTTGCTGGCGAAGGGGGGTGGTGGTATTGGTCAATTGGTGGGAGAAGGGTGTTTTGGCCCTTCCGTGCTGTCTTCCTTTGATATTCAGTTTGGCTACAGAGGGTGGAAAAAAGGGAAAATGGAAAGCGAAAAACTAGCTTGGGGATGGATTTTACAGGATGTAAATTTCTATTGGTTTTTTCTTTTTTTTATGCTCCGCCCTTCCTGATTGGAGGGAGATACAAAACCCGGCGTTGTTGGCTGATCCATGTTCTCTGTATTTGCCAATTTATTCTCTTCTCTTTTTCATATAGCTTTCGCCGTCATTTCTTGTCTTCTTTCCCTTCTTCTTTCCTTCTTCTTCATTTCACTTTTCTAATGCTCTTCTAATATAACTGTTTACTGACTTCTATCACAAATATCTCAAAATAGCACAAATGGATCGATAAACCCACCTTGGAAAGCTGCTCACCCTCATCTTGAACCTGTTTGGTATAACTCTAGGTGGTCAAGATGCCCGTAGTTATCATACTCTGTAGAGATTGATCGACTGAAAGAATGATATGTTTAAAAATAAAATCATGATTGATTCCTAGTGGCTAGCTGTCAAATCATCCTTAGGAAGCACAAGCTTGTAGTTTTGCCCTGTCCTCGAACGATTGATGGGACAAATCCCAATGGGAATAAGGGGGCAGGAAGAACATGAAACACAGAAAGGATAAAACTAAAACATGGCAGAAGAGGTAGGAGCTGAAAGGATCAAACTCAGGCCAAAAGCCCGCTGAGCAGACATGGAAACTGCCAAATAACAAAGTTGGAAAAGTCATCCCGAACAAAAATTGTGGAGGGTAGTAATGTAGTTGCTGAAAATATTCTCCACTTCCAATTCGCATTTCGAGCTTTCCGCGAGCTAAAGCAAAAAGAAAATACTCCTTCATGATATGCCTACGAGATACAAGGAATACCAAACCAAAGGGTGGCATAAAGACCCAAAGATCAAAACATATGCCGCAACATTCGGGTACTGATAATTAAAAGAAATAAAGACGAAGAGAAACAAGCAAACCTTTGCAAACACCACCTGATAAATAAATCGTCCATCCACACCAGCCGGGACGAACAAACCGTAAAACCTGATATTCCATAAAAAATAAAAAATAGGAAAATGGAAACGCAATCAAAACCAACCGTTATTGGAGTCCGAGTACCAAAAACGCCATAAACAAAACAAGAGAAGAAAGATGCAAAGTGAGACTAGCATTAACTAGTGCGCACAATAAAATGTTCCTGGTTATTTTAGACAATGTAGAGAAACGAAGAGTGTGAAAATAGCAAAAAGTTCGAAACTAGCGGCGTGTCTTCGGCTTCGAAAGCATATTCAAGCGGCTCATGCTCAAGACACCTCTGCTTTTCTGTGTTGACCGACTTGGAGTTCCAATACCAGGAGTTCCACGTTGCATTGGGCGGTTCTTGATTGGGCTTGGTGTATGAATATTTGTGACAGCGGCAGGGTCAGGTTTCAACCTCTTTTGGCTCCGCTCATCGCCCTTCGAGTTCTCTGGCATCTTGTTTTCAATATCCTCGTCATCGCCTTCATCGCGTCGTCGTTTTTTGTTCATGATGCCGTGGGGAATGATTGCGTGGTTTGGAAATGAGGGATATTGAACTTCAGATGCAGCCACCGCTCTGATTGTAGGACTTGCTTTGTTTCCAAAGGCGAGTTTTGTAGCTTTACTAGCTTTCGGGGGTGTTGTTGGCGGAAGTGTTGGGTAGGAAATCACTCCTGATTGTGCTGGCTCAGGAGGTAAAATTTTGGAAGAAGTTGGGGAAATATCCGCGAACGCATGACGGAGTTTGGTGCTGGCAGAAAAGTCGACATGCTTTTTTACAGTGGGAGCCTCTTGTATGTCAAAAATTTTAGCTGGCGGCGCTAGATGAGTACCTGCAGCAATCTTAACAGGGTCGTTTGAGAAAAGGGGTTGGCGTCGCCGGAGAATTGACTTGAGGTTGGTAAGGCTCGGTAGTGTAGTTTTGAGTTTTGGATTGAACTCTGTTTGCGGAGTTCGTGGGGCAACGATTGACTTCGTTGAAGGGGAGCAGGGGAAGTTCGGAATTCTGGTGGTCTTGATTTGTTTCACGCTTGACGCACGAACAATCGCTGGTTTCTTTGGGGTAGTTAAAGACCGCGGGTCGTGTTGTCCAGGTTTGGGATCGAGTTTATTACCGGACAGTCCGTCCTTGGACAAAGGTTTTCGGGCCGGTGTGCTGTCGAGATCGGAAGGCTTTGAGCGCTTGACGGGGTTATTTGCAACCGTCTTTCCAGGAGACGTGAAGGCAGCAGCCGATTTCACAGGAGAAGCTACCTCATCAAGGCGGGCCTTAGAGCTGGTTCTCTTGAGAGATGATTTAACTGGTGAGGGATGAATTCTTTCCTGGCGTGCCCTAAATGAAGAAGGGTGTCCTGCAATTGAATCCATCTTTTTGAATTCCGCCATATGAGCATTGCTGAACCGTCCTGCTTTCCCTCTTGCTTTTGCAATCTTTCTGACACCAAATGCTTGCTCAGCCTCCGTAGATTTGTGTTTCTGCGCGTTTTGTTCCATTATCATTTGTGCCTTAATCCTCGACGCGTCTTCTCGGATATTTTCCATGAGTTTTTTGGCTTCCTCACTAAGCTGCGAATCCTCACAGGAGAACTGTATACTAAAGCTCGGAGCGTCTAGCTGGTCTGCCACTGACAGTCTGGATTTCGTTGGAGTTGTGGTTGATGCGTTTGAAGGATGATGGGGATCTTTCTGGATGGGTTTAAAGCCCAAACAAAGGCCTGAGTCAGGTTGTTTTGAGGTGCTTTGCTGCACTTTGCTGGGATGCATATCCTCCAGGCCTAATTTCAATGCTCCTACCGTCTTTGGAGTTTTCAGAGATGCGTTTGAAGGAGGCCCCGTAGCTGGAGTAATGAAAGTGGAATGGGTCGGAGGGGTTGCGGGAACAGTCCGACGGTTTCCCGGGGAGCACAAGGCCAGGTTTTCATCGCGTTCGGCGACTGTGACAAGCTTGGTGGAATGCCTCGAGGCTTGCTTTTGGGGCTGGAGCAAGATCTAGATCAGTTTTTGCATTCAAATGGCATGCAAAAATAAGGTATCAACAAATATGTGCCAAGTTTCCAACTCACCTCACTTGCTGGAGTAATAGATCTGAGACGGGCAGACCGCCGCACTGGAGTCGCCATGTTGGCGTGGACAGGCACCTCCTCAATTGCTTGAAAACTGTGGATAAACCCTACTAAGAAGGATGACGCGCACCTTAAAGGAAATTGAGCAGAATATACGGACAGACATGAAGTGATGAAATGTGGTGGGGGAACCGTTGCTGGTGAGCTGTACCGGGATGTGATCGTGAAAATGTTTGGGGAAGAGCTCTGATAGGCAGGGTAAACAAACAACAGCCCGCTTTTCCTAATCGGGTAAATATGACTTCATCTCTCCACCCATAGCAACGTGAACGCAACAGAATAATTCTTTATGGTTCCGCTGGCCTTCAAAGGTGATGGATAGATACTACGGAAATTCAGGGATTGAAAAGTGGAAAGGTATGTCAACAAATATCTCATTTTCGACCCTTGAACTCATGACCCAAACAATACAATCTGATGTGTAGATGATGCCAAAGCCAATGAATTATTTGACAGGCAGGTAAAATTCAAACCGAACAGAACTACTACGCGCTGGAACAAATAGAGCTTGACCGTGAAATTAATATCAAGTTATAGGCCGAATGGGTATGTTTCATCCACACCAAGAGCTGTGTGCGGCTGTGCGGTCTCAAAAGGCGTAACAGCGCGAGTTTCATCAAACCACACGAAGGCGTCAAATTGGCGAGAAAGAGACGCTGAGGAATAATGAGACATGACCTCGGTTAGGGGCCGATATACCACCCCGATAAAACGTTGTTTTCGCTCCTGGGCCAAAGCTTGCCGGAGATCAGGGTCTGCATGATTAGGTCGAAGGTCCAATAGAAAACTTGGGATGCCAGTTCCGTGTGCCACGTACTCCCAGCTATCAGGCCGGGATGGATTTACTTTCATCACTTGGACATCCTCATCCCAGTCATGCGCAGCAGCAACGGTACCTGTATGTGTGCAGCAACCCAAAAGAGCAACATTCTCCTGCCCAAGATTCTCGCGGCACAATTGGCCAAGGTTGAGCTCGCCACGCCGAGTACCCATGCTTGTATATCTAGCATCGCCAATGTGGCTGTTATGTGCCCAAACAACCGCTTTGGAGGACTCCGGTTTGACGTTAAGCAAGCGGCGTAGCGTCTCAAACATATGGGAGTCTCTAAGAGACCACGAATCCGCTGATCCGACGTACATTGCTTTGTAGTACGCCTCAGCATCGGCAACTAGGTAGGCATTCTGCTCAGAGCTATGAAATTCCTCGCCATTATGCACATGTGTAGAATACTCTAACCGCTTATTGAGGAGGTCGCGGAGCATTTGGATAACCTTTTTCTCGCAGGAGTCCATCCGTGAACTCTTCAGTGCGGCAAGGCCATACTGTGATGGGTCTTCGACCCAGGGTTCCAGACAACCGTATCTCTGACGCGCAAGTTTGGCCATAGGCGGGTCGACCTGATCGAGATATTTGATTATCGCCTGGATAGATAGACCCATACTGTATAAATCCAGGCCATAAAAGCCAGCTCGTCGCTCTTTGGGAAGACGTTCATTATGGTCCCTCATCCAATGTACAAACTCTTGCACCTCCTTGTTCCGCCACATCCACGTTGGGAAACGCCTGAACGCCGGTTCTGGCGTGGGATCCAGTTTTGACATAACACCGGGGCGCTGTCTCACATATCGATCGACTGATTCTGCATCGGGCCAGTCGGCTTCCACAGCTACCGTATCGAAGCCGTGGTGCTTAATAAGGTGCTTGGTAATTTCTGCACGAGCCTGGTAGAACTCGGAAGTACCATGGCTGCCGTCACCTATTAGAACAACCTTGTAATTCCCAAACTGATCAAAATGGGAGCCAAAAGATGGATCTCTAATCGGCGGTAGAACCTTCGCGGCGGACTTCATCCGTGAGGAGAGGCTTGAAAGGTGGGAAGCCATGATGGGATCATGTAGCTTTCCAACCAACTAATATAACAGGGCCAACAGCAATAGCAGCTGTGAAAGCAATTGAGAGACAAACTTATTATGATAGCAGATGATCTTTCCCTCGCATTTACTTCGCCTCGCAAAGGTAATATCTATATAGAGAAGTATGCCCCTGTTGCGTGGGGCGGCAATGTCATGGCATGTCATAGCGTGTCATACTCAGGTAAGCATGACCTCATCATTCGGTTGCAGCTTCTGCGGTAAGGTTATTGTTTTCCTACCAAGCATGCACTCTCCAACACGGCGGATGCGTTCTGAAAACATCGCAATCGTAATGCAATATTCTTCTCTAACAGTTTCTATCAGAAGAATATCGCAGAAGAGGCTGTTTACTTCTTTATTGACGATGTCGCGCCTTCAGAAATTCCAGGAGTCGATGGAGAGCGTCTATGGAAAGCTCTCCACGGTTCCCGACGCTACAAAATGGGAACCACCAGCGAATTCAGGAGGCCATAGGGGCCGATATCTCTGGACAGATGCCTTTGGCGTTCTCAATTTCCTGACCCTTTATAAAGAGCTGTCGTTAAGAGGAGATAAGACTGCCGCTGACAACTCCTTGATCTTTGCCCAGCGCCTCATCACTACCGTCCACGATGTCTTGGGTTGCACTCGTGATGGCCGTTCTCGACTCCCCGGCGCAAGTCATGAAGAACCCCTGAAAGGTGGTTTGCGGATCGGGAAAGAAGACGAAACGGGGCCCGATGGCGATGGGCAGTATTTTCATTACCTTAGTATGTGGATGTTTACTCTCAACCGAATGTCAATAGCAACAAGGGATCCGTCCTACAACAGGCAAGCAGTTTCACTCGCAAAGGCTATCCATCCACATTTTTTCCTCAATCGTACTTCGGACAGACCGCACATGGTATGGAAGGTCGCCATGGATTTGTCACGGCCACTTGTCGCAAGCGAAGGGAATCTAGACCCGATGGATGGGTACGTGGTTTTCCGCCTCTTGCAGGCATCTGCCATGAAGTATGGCGACGGAGAAATTCTCAAGGAAGAGATTGGCGATTACAAGAAGGTGATGGCTCGCAAAGGGGATCATTTTGTAACGAGGGATCCTCTCGATCTGGGAATGACGCTTTGGACGGCTCACTGGTTCGCTGGTCGCGAAAGCTGGGCGGACCACCTGGCAGAAAGATGTTTTTTTCAGCTTCGTAATACTCACCTGGATTATATCCCTTGAAATGATAAAGCTTTATTCAATGAAGGGATAGAATTTGTTTGAGCTAACTTTATCCGCTCCGGAGCACAGATCGGCTATTCGATGATAATCACTTCCTTGAGACGAATTTGCAGTATCGTGTCGCATTCAGGGAGTTTGGAATTTGCCTTGGCATAGGTTGTATAACATATGGGGAGGCCAGCAACAACGCAGAAGGATTTCGTAATCGATCCGAGGAGATAATCACCCAGTGGGAGAAGCATATGTCGTCTTTGACTCCAGAAGACCTAAAACCGATTACCAGGGTTATGTATTCAACCGCGTTGATACCCGGGGGTAAGTGGTTCCTCATTTTAATCCTCAACAGTGGCATAGTCGCGGAACCCCTGCTCGAATAAGTAGAACTAACGTGAAGAATCTTTCGCATATAGCTTTCAAATCTCGATATTTGGGTGATGAGCCTATTGATCAAGTCTGATGTATTATATTGGGGGGGCGGACGGAAGTTTCATATCTTTACCCTTAAAAATGTGTATTGATAAACGTATAGTTATTTCAGTAACGAGTGAGTACCAAAGGGTCTCTATCTCTTGCAAAGGTAAGAGGACGTATAGTCTAAAACTCCGAAAAATCATAACGGTGCTCTATATACAGATCAACCAATAGTAATTCCCCTGGCGCGTCACTTTTTATCTACCGGGTATACCAATAATGTTTCTCCACGGGGTAAGTGTTCGGGGAAGGAAGTATACGACGTATACCGTTCCAATCGCGAGTATCAAGCCCGTCACCTAGGTTAAAATCGTTAGCCATCCGAAAGCAATACCGAGAATTTGATAGATCAAGAGGAGATTGGGTGTATGTATTACTTTCTCCAGCCAAGTATGAAACCAGATTGCTGTCATGAGCAGCATCCACCAGCTCAGGCCACCAACAGCCAATGTAAAATTTCGACCCCATCTTTCAGACGAGGCCTCTTGCACAACCTCATGATCCTTGTCATTTGGTTTTTCCAGTTCGCCTTCTGCTGCCGACGCTCCTTGCAATTCACAGAACAAGAAAGCACTTGTAAGAACAAGCATGAATACGTGACCGCTCACATCATGGCCCCCTGTCCAGGCACCTCCCGACGCCTTGCAAGCTGTAGATGTCAATGCCATGCCCAACTCAGATATTGAGCCTGTAGACCCTGGTGCGATAGACGTTTCACATCTACCGCCAGTAGCAATGAAGCTACGGTCGATAATACCGGGGCCGAAAAACCATTGCGTTGTCAGCCACCAGGCTATTGTCACCAGAATATAACGGGTAGTGGCTTGTCCCACTCTCTTCAATCGAGCACCAGGAGATAAAAGTCTGTTGTTAAACGCTGGTTGCGTTAAGAGCAAAGATATGAAAGCCAGCGTAGTCCATAGCCAGCCAACCTTGACGAAATATACATTAAAGATGTTCCCCTTGCGCGCGAAATAATTGACGGGGTTTGTATCCGAATCTAGCGCGACGCCCGGCGAAGAGGATGCGTTGGCAAGGGGTCTTGCGGTTGGGGATATCAACGAGTACAAAGAGCCCAATAGAAGAGTCAGCGGATAAAGAGCGAGTGACAAGGGAGGCGGCTGCGGGAATAACGGTCGCGATGATTTGGGCCCGGCGGTGGATGGTTTCCTTGCGGAGCCGTTCAGACGTACAGCATTTGTTGTCGACGACATGGCTGTCGATAACACCACCGAATTAGACGTGTATCGAAGAGAGGAAATGGCGGAAATCAGATGAATGGGGCATGTTAATGAAGATCGTCCGTCGTACCACAATCCACCGCGCGCTTTTCTATCTCCCAAAACCTGGATGGACAGATTTATTTGATGTTGTGGTCCTTGGAGGAAAAATCCGGATGACGTCGTTGCTCACTAAGCAAATGATCACGTGATGTTTTTTCTCTCGACCTCCAGGCTTCATTTTCGTTCGGATTTGGCCATTGCAGAGCTCACCGTTCCAGATAGCGCGTACAACACCTGAAGTCCCGGCTTTTACATCTCGTTATGAATATGAAACTACGCTTTATTGTAGCTCCCAGCTATTGCCAGAAGCGCTAGAATATCAGCTATTGCCGTGTTACAAAGCCGTTTAATTTGGCTGGCCCAACCCTTACTACACAACAATCAGCTGGCACTAATTATATCTTATTACCGGCCATACCTCCTTGGTATGGATAAGCTAAGGGTGCTACAACTTTGCATTTCCAAGAGAAGCTGCAGCAGCAGTTAGCTTATTCACATAGCCAATCGCCCGCCTACAATCCCGCCTCCTCGGTCACCGATGCCCAAGGGGTGTGAGTGATCAGCGGATGGGCTTTGTAGGCAAAATGGGTTTTTGGGAGAAATGGCGATGCTGCCACGTTGAATGCCTGGTCCAAACCGACCTTCTTTCCCAGTCGCACTTGTTCTGCAGATTGCCTGCAATCCGGCGGCTTCTCGAAAAAGTTTACCCGGCATTCTTGAAGGAGCCTATTCCATAAAGGATACAATGATGCTAGCTAGCGTTATGAACACAAAGCTGGGACCTGCCGATTTAAGAATCATAATGATGTGGATCGAAAATATATCCTTGGATGCCGGGTTAAAGGATTCATTATATTTCCTCAGCTCAAGAATATGTGTTTCAGGAACGGCAAGATACGGCTGTCGAGGAGGTAAGGCTATACCAGACCATTGATTAGCTCTCAGAACCCTCTTTCTTGGCTTTGGAATATATTCGCTTCAAGAGCGGGAAATACCTGACAACCCTGGGCACCAAACCATTTCCGCCTTTGGCAGGACCTTGATTTAGGTTAGCTGAAGACGCTGTACCTCAGTTATGTGACCCTAGCGGCTGGTTGTTGTAACGGAATATGGAGGACTATCAGGCTGCATTGGCATAGCCGCAACATACGGTGGTGCGATCACTTGGGACCATAAATCTTCAATGTGTTGTGTTGGACCCATAGGGGAGATTTGGCGATACTCAAAGGCCGTACTGACGAGTTGTGAAGAACCAGAGCACCTAGCGCCGGACCGTTTTTCGAGCGGGGAACATCCTGGTTCACGGTTCCACATAGCGAGGCGTAGGTATAATGCATGCAATGATCGTGAGCCTGTTGTACCTTCTAGCGATTAATCTAACCCTGAAATCGCAGTGCTATCTAAAAATGTCTGGATCCATCCTTTGCCGGATGCTCTGGAATACCAATAGAATTGTTATTATCGCCCTTGGCCATGCTGGTCTATTTCCTTTTCGAGGTATCATCCGTGTATAACAAATCTCGTCGGTACATCCCATGATACTCTTGGTGACATGATTGCATACAAAAAACAAAATATTCCAGGCTCCGAAGGTCGCTCACCGACGATAAAAGCAAGGAAAGCAAATTAACACGCGGGTTACTTCAATTACTTCATATGATTGACCGCCCGGGAATCCCATGTAGCCCGCCACATCGTCCGTCCTCTGGGTATATCAGCCTTACCCAACGAGAGATCCTATTAGGCAAGTCTTCAGGCGCCTTTCCCGTTTCCCCGCTATTAACAGAACTGGGGCAATGCAATTTGAAAGTTAGAAATTGCCAATGTGCACGGATCATTTACATCTCTGCCTGAGGGGAAGGCTGTAGCCGGAGGGGTCAAGTATACGCCCCAAAATACCCGTCGAAACAAATATAAGTAGGAAGTTAGTCTTCTTCCTTTGCTGGCTCCCTGTTTTTTTTTTCTTTTTTTTTTCTTTTCTTCACGTCACTAAAAGCTGCCCGCAATTGTTGTCCGTTTAATTTGCGACATATACTGCGAACCCGAAACCGTCGAGCTTTCACATACTCGTACGAATCTCTCCACCTTGGCACCCCTTTTATAGCGAAGCTATCGCAGCAGAACATATGCCTTCAGAAGGTGTCCCGAAGTGTCAGCGCTGTCGCAGGGACCACAAAAGGGTGAGAATTGCATACGACAGTATCTACGGGAGATTCCATTGCTAATGCAGACCCAGTGCTCACCGGAAGTCCGGGCATGGCCAGGGCGAAGATGCGACCGCTGTGAAAACTATGGATATGAATGCTCGGAGAACATGATGGCACGACGGTCAGCGCAAAGGGACCGTGAATCTGCCCCCACCATCACCCGTCCTGTGGAGGGCAGACCTGGAAACTACCAGCAGGGCGCAACCCGACCACTATTAACACGGCCAAGTTCATTGACTGAAACCGAACCCAGCCAATCCCCTTTCGTTGGACTATTCTTGTACCTCAAAAATATCGACTGGCAGACCTTCAGCTGCCCCTCTGCTGAATTTGGATCGGACCCATTTGCTGCAATGTTCCAATCGCACACATGTCTCCCGAATCTTTTTAACCCTCCTCTAGGAAGGCGAGGAATGTATCTCGAAATCTTTGCCGAGAGCGAACGGCTAAGGCAGAGTCCCCCCTCGCCGCCTGTACCATATAGCCACTCGCTAGAAAACTCCGTCATAACGGCCATAGTTACTAGGCTACAACGAGAACAGCATCGCAGGTCAATGAACTGTAGTTTCGAGGAGCTATCGAGAAGGTGCAGCAATTACATTCGTTACGGTAGTTACTGGAACACGTTGAGAACGATGCTCAATACCGACGAAGCGCTCCTAATCGACCCAGAGTATTCCTTCGACAAGCCCAATCCTGACACCACATTTGAGACCGCGGTATATTTGTGGTTATTCCGCATCCCTGGGTTGAGGGAACTGTGCCAGAGATTGTCAGGGCTCTCTCATATTATCTTGTCTTTAGCGAGGACTCCGCATGATGATCCAGTACGGAATGTTTTGGCCACGCAGATCCTTGATCGCCTTAATGAGGTCCTTGGTTCAGGAGTTGCATCGCTTCCGCAACCTTCACAGCCTTACTACAGTATTAACAGCTACAACAGTAGCCACGATAATGGTCACTCCTACGTGGCCGCCGCCACGATTGGTAGTTCGGCTGTGGGATTTCGAGATGGGGAGGCAGATGATCCCTTTTCATTTGATAGTGTTAGCCTTCAGGCCGGATTCGGAGGCGGCTACGTTTATCAGGGTACTTGGAACAATTGACCATTGAAAAGTAGTGCTTGTTGCCCATTCCGAACCCCCTCACCGCTTCGAGTCATTATCCATTGCCCCGCCTGCCCCTTGGTTTGGTTGCTTGAGTGGCTTCATTTCCAATTCCAATTTCAGTTCCATTTCCCTTTTTTGAGTCTGCATTTCTTTCCATTCTTCCGGGTGAGCGGTTCCAAAGTGAGGAACGCCCAATTCTACTTGGCCCTAAATTTTTAGTTCTGAAGTGCGTTGGTCCGTGTGTCTTAGGGGATGATAGATGTTCAACATACTTCATATATTATCTGCATTAAAGCTTTTCAATATAGCCAAGGGCTTATTTTTTGATTTACTTCTATTCCATCCAGATTGGGTAATCCGCTTCTGGTGGCGTGCGTAGGCTGCCCGGGAACAAAAGCAGAACTGCCATGTTTCAGGAATGACTTGCACCCCCTTCAATGATGCATAAAAACGCCTAAGAGTGAATCTACGGACAGACCAATAAACTCGAGGTATTCTCGTTCCGGGGATTTTGACAGGCTGAGAGGCGCTAGAGGATATGTATGATGGTGTGCCCGCTAGTTGCCCCCCCCGGTTATCATCACTACCTGAGGCCCCGGAAACAACAATGGAAGAAATTACGTCCAGTATTCCCTTCGTCTTCTCGCGCGATCTTAAGGTTTCGGCAAATGAAAGTGATTCCACTAATAAGCGTATCACACATATTAGAATTCAGGATGGAGGCGTTATAGAAAGTTGCCTAAATCCCTGCATGTACAGGGCATGTACAGGGCATGTACAGGGCATGTACAGGTGCGTACGAACTAGGGCCCCCACGAGCAGGCGAATTAGTTAGCCGGTGAAGCAGATATATCTGGTAGACAACTTGATACATATTCATCATAACATGAGAGCCCTCGGCACAGCTGTCAGTAAGCTAGGGAGGGAGAAGCACTAGACTGGCGGCTGTGTGGTACTCGTCACAAGACCTCTCCTGGCGCGTTCCTAGAATGGCGTTCAGATGTCCCTACTATTTTTTAAACTTGTTTCCGGGATCATACTTTCCGCCTAAGCCATTGCTTGGATAGCAGGGTGGCGGGTAAGAGGTGTGAGTATGAGGGGTCATCCTAGACTAGAACAATGTCCGCACCCCCACACGGAGAATATATATGCCTTTGGGTTGCAAGTTTAATCGATTGCCGCTAGTTTGAATTAGATTCACGCCCAATGGATATGCTCGCTCGTCATGTTGGTGTACCGACATTCGGGTAGTTAGAAAGTTGTGGGTCTTGTGATATCAAAGCTTGTTCGCAACCCCGGGGCTGGCCTATTATTATGTTAAGCTTGATATAGTAACGGTCTGCAATGCTAGCCGCTTAAAAAGTGCCGGGGAAGGTAGGGAAAGTTGTAAGGGCAAAGTGGGGTCGAATTTGACCTGTCCTGTCCGAAATTTCATTCAGGAGAAAAGACTTTTGCTCACCGCTTGCGATATCGCCATGAGTGGATCGAGGCTGCCAGGGTGCAGGGATAGACAGGCATGTATTCCTGCAATATAACCCGGAATGTACTGTACAAGTAGATGTCAACAGTCCATTCTGCCTCACCACAAAGGCTATTTCACCCATCTCCTCGCTAGTGAAGAATTCGACTCCAGGCAGATGCAGCTGGGAGGGCTTCCATTGCCCTATTTTAGCTTAGAATGCTAAGATAATGTCCAGGATCTCGGTGTGAAACAAAGAGTGGCTGATGAGCCCTCAATTCTGTCAAAAGTTGTTGGTTGTCGAGGGCTGATCGGGGAACAACAAAGAAATCAACCGTAGCAGCCCAACAAAGGAAGAAGACGTCATGCGTCTGGGGACGCATGATGGGTAGGTCCACAGGATAATGGGTACTTGGTACTGACCATACAGTCAATTTGCGACTTTCTTGCTCATTCTCGTAGGCCGAGAAACAATGTACATGTACATGTACATGTACCATACATTGGTATCCTGGCATTCCGTACATGAACCATTCACGCCTTGCAAAACTAGACATCTTTTTGTAGGTCCAATTGTGTTCATTCCGTCATTCCGTGTGCAGACTTCCAAGGCTGGTTAATTGTTTGAAACTTTTCGTCCTTTTCCTTTTGATTCTCTTAGGCAATGCTCTTTGTCGAGGGAGCAGCAATCCCGAGTCCGGGAGCGGTTCCGAACCCAATAAAAATGAACACTTAGGACACCTGCCGCCTGAATTCAAATAACCGGCTGTCATCAAAGCCATAACAAACACACGTGGGCAGGCCCAGGGCAAAAATCAACAACATGTCCTAATCCGGCTTCCTGGATCCGAAAACATTTTCACCCTTTGCATAACTGACACGATACGGAGCATTCAGAGGACAGGTTCGAAATGCCCATCGTAAAATTTCTTTTTCCTATTGGTGGTTTTCATTGGATGATTGTATTGTACTTTCCCATCACCTGAATATGCGCTTTGATCTCCAAGTAGAGGGGGAGAATAGGAAATTTTTACGGATCCCTTGGCAAGAAAAAGCTGTCCCGGTGGACTGGATAGCCGGAACGGGTTCAGTTTTTCCCCGACCAATGAGAATCTATGAGCATTTGAGGCACATCGAGGCGCACACTGGCATTTTATTAGTTCGGGATTGGGTTCTCGGGGCGGTACATGTTTGGCAAAACAACGCTTAAGCTGGGAATGTGTCCTGAAGCTTGTGAATTTCAGTGGATGGCCTGATTAGGGGAATTGGGAACATTCCACCTACTTTTAACCTTTCCAGCAGCGAATGTAGAGAAAGGAACATCGGTTGCCTTGCAGCTCCAGGCTGACCACGAGCGGCAAAGTCCTGTTGTTAAAATGCATAGGTTATGGAGGAGCTACGGGAGTAGCAGATGATCATAGGGCTCTCCAAGTCACAATTAGAGAAATGCCGTTGGTTCTAAAATATCAAATGATAATAAACAACCAATTCTGATGACGTCACGGATTGGAAGCAACGATTTTTCACGCCATAGAGCCATGATATTAGGGTGGCTATGTTATCAAAATTCTCATTTGCATCAAAAACTATCCAAACTGGTATCACTATCAAGATATTCCTTGGGACAAAAACAAGTGGTGTTGCTAAGAATGGGGATGCTGTTCTGTCCTGATTACGGAGTACTCCGTGGACAACTCCCGAGAAGCAGCCGCAAAGTCTTTGGGAGCTCCAGATCCAGGAATCCCTTCGGTTTGCTCCTCACGCTGCTTGCAGTGCTGCAAACGGATTAAAAAAAGTCGTATCATGCAATTTTGCGGATAACCAGGAGGTTGGGATTCCTAATTAGTCAAGTTCTTTTGGCGTGAGTGAGAGCCTGATCGCATTGGACTCCGATTTCGTGGCGGAAACGGAGCAGAGTCGATCTTGTTACGGTTATTTTAACTTCGAGTCTTCGTTTGTATTGGAGAGACCGCTAGGTGGCTCTATAGCGTTTAGGATTTCGTTGCCAAAATAAAAGGAGGCGTAGCTGGGGACCACAATCCAAAATCCACTGATTCCATGAAGTGCATTGGTTAACTAGATGAGCAAAAGCCGATGCATGACATGTTGGTGTAATATTAATGAAATTCTTACTTTGGAATGATCCACAGGAAGATTAAAGTCCAGAAGCTGTTGTGCCCTACATTATCGAATCCGGAACAGGCTTCATTAAGACCTGAAATGTCGGAGAGATATTATTAGCTAGTGAAAGAGTAAACAGCACACGATCACCAAATCAAGTCGTGGCCGAAAATTTTAGAACACTCAGGGTGAAGCAGGTAGCGACAAGCCATCACAAGCTTTGGAGAACTCACCATATAGCACTGTTTTACTGACTGTCATTACACTGCCACTGAAAACCACCAATAGCGCAATCGCTCCTAACCTTCCGCCAATTGATTTCCGTGAGTCAAAGAAACCACCCTTTGTCGCTGACTTGCTTTTGTACTCGCCCTTATGGTTGGATGTCGTCCCGTAGTTAAAGAGCACAAACAAATAGAAAAGGTAGCACGCAGTTTCAACTAGGTTCATCAGACTTTGCGCACTTGTGAACCCGTTTCGGTTGTTCCATGCAGGCCAGCCATAGATATAGTCGATAGTGCCATAAAGCGCATACGGGCTCCAGATGTAGTGCAGACTCCCGCCGGGCATGCTATGTGGTCGAAGCAAAACATAGCTAGCATCCCAGAGAACGACTGGAATTGATATGGATAACCAAAGTGTCACGATTACTGATGGAGTGTGTCGCCATTCACGAGCAACAACATATCCATTCTGATCCTTTTCCGCGTGCTTATTTAGACCGGTTGCACTTGGTTGCGGGAAGTCCGTCAGATGATGGCGTGTGGACACCATGTTGACCTTCTTCTAGTGATGATGTCGCAAAGGGATGATAGAGTTGGAAAGGATAAATGGGGGCGAGGTTCGAAGATAAGCAAGCTGCACTGGCGAGCTGCACTGGATGATATTTGATTCGAAAGCCCAGGGGGTAAATCGAGCGAGTATGTTGCCGCTGACAGGCCAATACGAAGCGGTTTGGGCTATCTAATCCAAAGGTAAAGGGTGCTGCTTTATAGGCAAACTCTATGAGTGACACCTGGTTAAGTAATAGGTAATCTCAACCGTTAAAAAGAGGAGAGCAAAATGGAGTCCGTCCTTGGTGTCGTGATGACCATCGCCAACAGGTGAGGGTGGAGGCTAACCAGCCGGGATGTTCGGCGTCACTGGGTTACATCGAGCGATCAGCAAAGGAGAGAATTTACAAGTGGGGCATCCCCAGAAGCTCCAGAATAGCAAGCTCCATTTTGGGAGGATATTTCTATCATCCATTGGGCTGATTCAAATTCTTGAAGGATATGGAACTTATGCCAATACAGTACCACGACGACGTTTGCCGCTCTGGCGGCTGCAAGTCACGTGAACCTCGGCAATCGCGCTTAAGTGCTGCGGCGCTTCCCTAGAAGGGGATAATACCATTCTCGCGTTTTTTCACCCCAGTTCTTGACCCTGCGCAATATTTTCCGATGGAAAGAGTGCGAGATATTTCCTATGTCGGGGTTTATACCAATTATACTGCAACAAAACAGAATGTGTCTTCACTTCTCAGTAACAATGAGCGACCCGATGTTCTCGAGTCATATGGTTCAAGACCCTTATAGCAGTGTCCAGCTCTATATTGTTTCTGAGACCTAAAATTCAACAGAAACTTGAACCGGGATTGGCTCCATGTTTGACACATGGACTGCTATGCAGGAAAAACGATGAAACAATAACAACGCTGTCGTTATACCGAGCGAGGTGAGTCCGTAAAGGACACATTCCAATTACAAATGCTATTGTTTAAGTCAATATAGCAACACCGACAGTTCCCCACCTGGGACCAACCCTCCAATCCGCCAATTGACAATTATGGAATACAACCACCCACAATGTCGATGCTCTAATAGTCATGGCTATATGCCCATGAACGTTTCTTGCTAGGTCGGCGCCAAATTCTATCTCTGTGAAGTTTGTTAGGGAAGGGGGCATATTCCTTTACAAACTTCTGGCTAGCACCCACCATAATGAGTTTTCTGGATCCTACCAAAGTCACTTTGCCGCTGCCCTTTATTGGAGCACTGTTGATCGGGATTGCAGGTCCCAATTCGCCCGGAGACATTGAAGAGGGGTCCGGAAAGAGTACAAGAGGCAATTGACGAATATGCCACGTTTACTTCGCGGCAGATATCACTCTTTGAAATTCCTTATTCAAATTGATAATTTCTTTTCTATATTGTGCCTCAGTGATGCCCTTGAGGTGTTTCATCAATGCGGCCAACAAATCAGCCCCTCAATTGCAACCATAGGAAGGCAATCTTTTCCATCTTGAATTGCGCTTGCTCCATCATCGCTAGACAGGCCAGGGACACCACACAGATAGCTCTTGGGAATGTCAAAACTCACGTGCGGAGCCACCCATTAATATCCCTTCCTTATGCATCACAATACATTCCCAAACCTAAACTCAGCCCTACGGAGTTGTTGGTCACCCTGCAGGCTCCATATGCTCTCATGTTCCCTCATCATCCATGATTCCATATATGGACGGACGACAGAACTACTGTTTAGAAAATTTAGTCACTATAATGGCTTCTTACTTGCAATGCTTCTGGAAAGCCGCCCTCATTATGGGAAAAAATGCAGATATTGAACATGAAAAGACAGTACATTTACCAGATACACTGGGAATTCAATATGTCAACACTCTCCTTCAGCCAATGTGCTAAACAATGATGGCTAGGGATATACTCATGGGTACTTCGGTGGTAAGATAGAGTGACATACGAAAAGCTCTACTTATTATGTGAAGCCATTCTCTCACATCGTCAAATGTCAGAGGTGAAATGGAGTGGTTGGTGGAATTTTTACTGACTGTTATGGTCCAAACAAAAATGTCAGCTTGGCAGAATTTCAGAAAGAGACATGGTCACCTCGAGTATATTTGATGCTAGTGAGAAAGAGTTTACTGACACAACGTGTAGTGGGCAGGAATATCCCAGCTCATGAGAAAAGGTCTGCCCTGCGCCAGACTGATGTGGAGGGATACGTGAAGGGGGCGGGAATAAAGCCCCTGACTAGACGCAAGTGAGAGCATAAGCATAACAACTTCTCTCTCAAACGACACCTCAATTGTGTATTAATCCGAGGCAAAATGTACCTTTCTGGTAGCACCTCTCTGTCTAGCTAGCTACGGGTAAATGTGACCCTGCCCCAGAGCAGAATGGGTAATCCCTGAGCACCTTCCGTGATAACATGCGCTGTCACTTTGGTCAAAAAGAACATGTGATTAGAAATATAGCTGCTTGCTTACAATGGCCTTTGAGATCAGTCAAGGGAGGATACAAAACATAATTTCCCGGCCTTGTGATAGGCAGGCACCTCGAAAAAACTAAATGTGACAGAGATTTGGTCCTGGGACTGTATCCTCGATGGAGGGAGGTCTTTGACAGATTCACACCCTCTCTGCATAGTCTAATACCTGACGCAGGTGATTTTGGCCACTTGCTCCGTTACCCTATGGCCCACTCTCAGTTTTGACTGGAAATCTTTATAGCCTTGAGGCCATGTCTTCGGTACTTTTGACCTCTTTTACATTCAGGCACTTTTAGGTCCGGGGACCTCCGCATGTGCTATGATTCCTCATTCGATGTCTCCCCAAAGGGTTTCCCCGCAAACTCCCAGCTTTTTGTCGTGCAAGGAAGGGGTTCCAGACAAGGAGGGCGTAGGGTTGCAATGTGGCAGGGGGCAAGGGTCTCTAGTTCCTCGAACGGCCTGGGACAGAAGGGTGATTATGATGATCCAAAAGTACTCCGTAATGTACCTTGACATGTCGGGTTTTGCTATCATTGGACTACCATTGTGTTAAGAATTGAGTAGCCCGATGGAAAATGTCTTAATTGCACTGATGTAATCATTGCCATCGCTGGTGGGGGTTGGGGGTGAACTTGTGAGATGAAAAACAGGTTAGATCAAGGTATGGTCAACAGCGCAAGTTTTGTACCCACCTAGCCCGATGTTGATATTAGCCCCTATAACAATACGATTTTGATTCTTCTGGAGATCATGCGGGGAAGTGTGCTCCTAGGTTGACCCCCCCCCGGTCCGGGCTACCTGAAGCTGCTCCGCCTGGCCAATGCAAATCCTTGTAGGTGAAGAGGTCTCTTCCATGTCTCAACATCCTGGTTGTGTTTTCACAAGCTCAATGGCCGAAGTACTGAGTACATAGGATGAGAAACTCGAAGAACTCAGTCACAACCACCTATACCTAGGTACATAATAACCGACAGCAAAATGCACAGGTAGTATTTTCCTTAGTGATCCTACTCTAATCCGTACTGTTCTCGGTTTTCGGCCTGAACAGTCGGTCGAACGGTGTGTGCCTTCTCATAGTAAGTTAAAGCTCGGCTCTTGAGCCTCGACCAGTCGAAACTCCGATGGCCAATGGAGTTATCGGCAAATTAGGATCGAACGCTGAAGTTTCCATGTTCACTCAAATATATAACGATGTTTCCCCATTGCTTATCCCGGCTCAGCTAGGCCAAATCATTATCGTCGCTTTTCTGGGAAGGGGTGGATGGGTGTCATCGACTCCAGGCCTCGCACGTTGGCGGGGTAACGCTGGCCTTGTGTGTGTCTGGAACGGTCGTTGGAAACCTGCATAAGTTTGCAAGACAACCACGCAAGAATTTTTTGATTTCAAGACAGAATTGGAGTGAAGTAGTATACGAGTTTGTAACTCCAAGATGGCCCCACACAGCCCATGCTTGAGGGATCAACAGCCGGTGCATAACTAAGTTTTATAACTTATGATGATAGTGTAATCCCCAGCCCTGCGCGGTAACTAACTGTGGTAAGGTTAGCGTGTGTAATTACAGTATGGGGTAGACAAAATCATATCATACATAAAATACCGCCAAGGAGTAGTTCACAGTCTTGTCTGGTGCTTGATATTAAACAGAAAGCACTCTGTGCTTGTAATATCTTTGCATATCTGTCTCTCTGTAAAGAGGTATGTATACACTCTACGTGGTATGCTTGCAGAGCGAGTCTAAAGAGTTACCTAAAAGATAGAATCATTTAATAAACTAAATGCCAGTTGGTATTTTATGTAACACTATTACTAGTGGCGATGTAAGGTTAGCTGGTTCAACGGCGTAAAGTTACCGTACATTATGTAATAATTATGCATCGCCCGCAAAAGTCTTAATTCAATTAGAATTTTTAATGCCAGGGGAAGATTTCTACGAGACCGGTACTCCGTAAAGCTACCAGAAAAACACGAGGAAAACTACTCCGGTCATTCATTATACAATGGCTAGGGTGTTGGGGGATATAAGAGTATTGTTCTTACCCCGTTGTTTTTATTTAGAGCTCTGACAGCCCCACCGCCCGTCATGGCTGCAGTAACTAGATCCAAAGCGTAACTACAGCATACAACCTATGACGCTGCAACTATGCGTGTGTACACTTGCTCATGCATGTTTCCCTGCTACATCTGCGTGCCAGCCTAGCATTGCTACTCCAAATGTCCACGGTGCAAAGGTCTCGGTCGGGCAAGAACTGTTCCCGGTGCTTGTCTACGAGCTATTGGTTATTTTTGGCTGTATTGGATTTTTCGCCATGTCGATCAGCCACCAGCAGCCTTCCAAACTGGGACGATGGCCACAACAACCTTGGAAACCTGTCATAAGAGTCTCACCTCCGCCTCCTCTCCGTTCTTTTATCCTCTCCTATTCTCTCTTGCTCTCGTTCCTGTTGCTTGTGGAATGAATTGCAGTACGTGAGCTGATATACCAGTGGTACTCGTTTGTGTATTGCGTATGATCACCATGCGGGGTGGCTTGCTCCAGCTCGCGGCGGTTGCTGCTGCTGGCTTGGCCGTTGCGGAGGTAAGTTTGTTCTCATTCAATGGTTATACTGTTATGAAATTATCAAAAGAAAAAAACGAAAAAAGAATAGGCCAGGCGGTTTGTCAAAATATGCGGAAGATGAGGTACTAATTAACTCGATTGTAAAACCTAGGAACCCCTCGCGTACTCACCTCCATACTACCCATCTCCGTGGGCATCTGGACAGGGAGGCTGGGAAGATGCCGTCCAACGAGCAAGGGATTTCGTCTCTCAATTAACCCTACCCGAGAAGGTCAATTTAACAACGGGTGTTGGGTAGGTCCTCTTTTTCCATACCAATTACTTTTGCCTTTCATATGTAGTTGCAAATGGTGGATATTAAGGATATACATGTCATTTTGAAATGCGCTGGTGCTAATTCGGGGTATTAGATGGATGCAGGAAGACTGTGTAGGTCAGGTCGGGTCAATTCCTCGCATGGGCTTGCATTCCCTCTGCTTGCAAGATGGCCCACTTGGAATTCGATTTGGTGAGCATTCGCATATGATGCCAGCTCTCATACACACTTATATCGTCTAACGATTGCCAGCCGAT
Source organism: Blastomyces silverae (assembly GCA_001014755.1). Lineage (NCBI taxonomy): Eukaryota > Fungi > Ascomycota > Eurotiomycetes > Onygenales > Ajellomycetaceae > Blastomyces > Blastomyces silverae. Next base: position 75,273 of record LDEV01002071.1, on the reverse strand, counting down.
TACGTTTCTGCGTTCCCTGCCGGTGTTAATGTCGGTGCCACCTTCAGTAAAGAGCTTGCTTATATTCGCGGGAAAGCAATGGGCGAGGAGCACCGAAATAAAGGTGTCGACATTGTATTGGGCCCTGCAATTGGGCCATTGGGAAGGTCGCCAGATGGAGGACGAAACTGGGAAGGTTTCAGCTCAGATCCCGTCAATTCAGGGATGCTTGTTGCGCAGACTATCAAGGGAATTCAAAGCGCGGGCGTCGTTGCTTGTGCCAAACATTTTATAGGCAACGAACAGGAACGGTTTCGCCAAGCCCCTGAGGCTCAGGGGTACGGGTTCAATATCTCGGAGAGTTCAAGTTCAAATATTGATGATGTAACAATGCATGAACTCTATCTCTGGTAAGCTTCGCATCTATCCATATTATATACTCTAGCTTACCTGTCTTAGGCCATTTGCGGATGCTGTTCGGGCAGGAGTTGGCTCCGTTATGTGCTCTTATACTCAAATCAATAACAGCTACGGCTGCGGCAACAGTTATACGCAGAACAAACTTCTCAAGGCTGAACTTGGATTCCAGGGGTTTATTATGAGTGACTGGCAGGCCCAGCATAGTGGCGTTGGCTCTGCTCTGGCTGGCCTGGATATGTCAATGCCTGGCGATACCGTCTTCGGAACAGGCCGTTCCTACTGGGGAACGAACTTGACTATCGCAGTTGCTAATGGAACAATTCCGGAATGGCGAGTGGATGATATGGCGGTTCGAATTATGGCCGCTTATTTCAAAGTCGGCCGGGACACGGCTAAAGTACCCACCAACTTCAATTCCTGGACTCGGGATGAATACGGCTATCAGCATGCTCTCGTTCAAGAACGATACGGAAAGGTCAATGAGAGGGTCAATGTTCGAGCTCGACATGCCAATATCATCCGACAAGTTGGAGCAGCTAGCGTTGTGCTTCTTAAAAATACAGGGGGTCTCCCTCTGACTGCTCTGGAAAAGACCACCGCGGTCATTGGAGAGGATGCTGGGCCTAACCTTTGGGGACCTAATGGTTGTCCTGATCGAGGTTGTGATATGGGAACATTGGCAATGGGATGGGGTAGCGGTACTGCCGATTTCCCATACCTGGTAACCCCCGCGGAGGCCATTCAGAACGAGATCCTATATAAAGGAGAGGGAGTCGTTCTCCCGATTTTTGATAACTGGGCATCGACTCAGATCAAATCGGTTGCGTCTCAAGCTACGGTCTCACTAGTTTTTGTTAATGCAGATTCTGGAGAAGGATACATCTCTGTTGATGGGAATGAAGGAGACCGTCAGAATTTAACCCTTTGGAAAGGAGGTGATGAATTGATCGACACAGTGGCATCCAATTGCAACAATACTGTTGTTGTGATACATAGTACCGGTCCCGTCTTGGTGGGCGACTGGAACGAAAACCCCAATATTACAGCAATTTTGTGGGCTGGTTTACCTGGTCAAGAAAGCGGTAACTCAATTGCGGATGTTCTTTATGGAAGAGTCAACCCAGGTGGCAAAACCCCCTTCACATGGGGTAAAACTGCAGAGGATTATGGCGCCTCCATTTTAAAGGAGCCCAATGCAGGAAAGGGCGCACCCCAGGTCGATTTCACCGAAGGGATTTTTATCGACTATAGAGCATTTGACAAAGCGAACATAGACCCCATCTACGAGTTCGGTTTCGGGCTGAGCTACACATCGTTTTCATACTCCGGCTTGGCCGTTGAAGCCGTAAAATCTAGTCCCTATATCCCCACTGCGGGAACAACGGAACCAGCTCCTAGTTTTGGTGAATCCGATGGCAACCTGAGTTCATATCTCTTCCCTGAAGGCATGGACCGTGTTACACGTTATATATATCCCTGGCTAAACACCACTGATCCTGCAAAAGCCTCCATGGACCCCGATTACGGGCAACCCACAGAAGACTATGTCCCGCCTGGGGCAACCGATGGCTCACCGCAAGAACTCCTCCCTGCTAGCGGTGGTCCCGGCGGAAACCCTGGTCTTTACGACGTATTGTACGAAGTAACGGCGACCATTACCAACACTGGCAGTATTCCCGGAGATGAAGTCCCCCAATTGGTAAGAAATTACATTCAAATCAAAACACGCTCAATTTGTCTATTGAAATACCTAACATCACCTTGAAATATCTAGTACATATCCCTGGGCGGCCCCAACGACGCCAAAGTCGTTCTCCGAAATTTTGACCGCTTCACTTTTGCACCCTGCGAAGCCAAAGTCTGGAAGACCATGTTGACCCGACGTGACTTGTCCAACTGGGACCCTGTCTCACAGAACTGGGTGATTACGACACATCCGAAGACCGTGTACGTGGGCAGCTCATCCCGAAATCTACCACTATCCGCCCCTCTGCCATCCAGTGACTGTTGAATACCATGTTTTTCTATTTCCCTTTGTGGGAGTATAGCAGCCACATGAGGCGCCCAAGTAGGGTTAGGTTCAATCATCCGATTGATTTCCCCTGATTTTACAGTACGGCACCATACCACCTCTCTTTGTGGAAAACTCTATAGTTCGCGATTACTCGCGCCAGCATTTTTAATGTTTTATTCTTAATGGACTCGTATAAATGCCAAATCTTATTATTATTACTGTATTTTCAACTGGAGAGGATAATTTTCTGTGTCCAATGAATATCGAGTAAGAGCAACTTGCTCATTGCATGCGTACTTCAACAATGTATGTATGTACGCATACTTAAAGTGGACACAGGGTACTTGGAAATTCCGAGTTTGGAAAATATGAATCCATTTTCCTTCCAGGGTAAATAACCTCCTTATTTGCATCAGCTCTACCAGGGCCTTATGGACGAATGAGTACGCATCCGGGCGTTGCGGCTATTGGATTTTTTCTTTTTTCATTCTGATATTGCTTTCGGATAATAGTTTATATCGGTTATCAGCACCGGGAAAGGAAGAGGCATGTATGGCTGGCTGTACGGTATTATGTCCGTGCAATGAATTTCCGCGATTGCGTGTAGTTCATGAATGCAGGAGGGCATGTTTGCGGTATATAATATGCCACTTGCATGTATGTATGTATGTATGTATGTACTGTAGCATGCATGTGTGAGGCGTATGGGTAAACAACATACAAGAATCACATCGTGTAAAAGTTCGTTCGTACACTGAGATGCAATGGTTAATGACGGGGCTAAGCTAAGATGGTGTTTGTGGCTTTTATCAATAACCAAAAAAAAATCTTTGGTGATCTGACCCATGAGGAGAGCCGAACTTGTCTTCGAGATCTGATGGCTTTCTGCGGCGTACAGTACATAGGTATCGATACAGATCTCTCTTCGCAGAGCTGTTATCGACACTTGTGGAGGGTACAGTAGATATTATCTGGTTTACGCATTTCTATGTTCGCATTTTAGCTGTAATCCGGTTATTTCGCGGTCTGGTATCTGAAAATTGCTCTGTATTATTGAGTGGAACTGGGGTAGATTGCGGGGCTGTGGGGCCTGTTGGAAGTTAAAAAGGAGCAGGAACAACCTCCCGAGTAGTCCCTATTCGGGAAGTCGCACACCTAAAATTTAAGCTTGTTTAAACTTTGGCCGCTAACTAAATAAGCTAGTGGGGCCTCAAAAGCCAAAAACGCTTAACAGAACCTCCACGACAACGTCCTTCTTACATGTCAAACTGCTTTTCATCTTTCAATCAAGTCACAGTGATATTTCATTGTCAAGTTATTATAAATTTAATACTATCAACGTTCCATGCCGCTGGGACGTGTGGACTCTCGGGCTTTGCAAAGTGCATGTATATGATACCGTAATGTATGCCCATGCGAAATACTATATAGGTCTTCACTTCACCGAAGCTTGATGCGAGCGTAGGGAACGAATCCCATCCTGTGAAGATCCCCAATGTCCGAAAAGGCGGTTGCGAGACCAACATCTGTCACCAGCTGGCCTCCGGTCTGAAAAATGGATTATCGCCTGTGCTAGAGGCATGATATAAAGGTAGGTTCTTGAATGCCGTGGGGGTCGAACCCTGTGTCATCCCTTAACACACCGTTTTTCTTTCAAGCTGCAGTGTGAAGGAAGGCCCATCCACTTATGGAAAATGCATGGAACATAAAATTTCCAAGTATTCCAGTCGTATTTTGTTTTCATATTTAAAAAGGGAGACAATCGTGCTGCACTTGTATCTGTGATCCACTAAAAGGTTGAAACTAGCTTCCGTCTCTGACAAGCCAGAAATATTTCAACCCTTGTTCAGTCATTTTTATAAAGATTATTGCGTTGGCAAACCTGACGACCTGCCAACGGCAGCAATTTCTGGTCGTTCTCGCCTGACAGTTGTTTCAAATCGCCAGATGCCCATGGCCAAAATGGATGGTGTCAATGATGCTGCTTCTCTTTTGTTACTCTGATTCAGCTCGCAACCGCCGTCATAAATTACATCAAGAATGTCGCCGACGCACCAGCGCAAACACGAAAGCCGCTTGCTGCGCTTGTTCAGGCACGAGGTCTGCTCTCCATGTTGGTCGACCTCATTCGTGAGGTCGATGATCAAGACTGGTTGCACACCATTCAGAGCTTATCGGCCCCCAACAGCTCACTATCTACGTTCAAGGATCTTCTAGAGCAGGTAGCCAGGAAGCTGGGCCAGGCGACCTCCAGTTCCAACCTTGCAATTGTCCTTGATCGACTCTGATGGTCATTTGATCAGCCCAGTCTTCAAGAACTGATTGCTTCACTTGAACGGCTGAAAAAAAAAAGAATTTCAGCGAGTCCGTGGCGCTGTCGAATATTGTGAAGCAGATAGTGTTGGAGCGCCCATTTCTCATTGAGCACATCTCCGCTCTGGGAGTTACAGGCGGCCAGCTATCCTTAGATGAGAGCATGCATTTGAACTGTCGAGCTCAGCATGATCTCAAACGGTTTTACCTTATACTGAATGGGCTAGATTAATGTGAAGAGACGAATCTAGCTGTGGTCAAGAAGCTACTTGCGATTGAGCCACCTCTGTCGATTTTAGTTTCAAGCCAGCCAACAGCGATGGTTTTGGCTACTTTAAAGGACTGTGTTATTATCAGCATGAAGCACGCGATGGCGCCTATTAACCTCCTTGAATATGCGACAAGAATGCTCAATGAATGTTCTGTCATTTCAGGGTATCTCGATCATAATTCCGAAAATATTGCCAATGCGGCCAAACTCATTGTGGAACAGAGTCATGGGTTGTACGTGCTTTTTAAAGTATTCTCAAACACTATCACCAATGTTCCCTCGTCGCCATGCCAGCCCTATTGAATGGTTTAAAGGCTAATTCTTTATAGTTTCATGTACATACATACTGTACATAAACGCCCTAATAAAATTCCTAGCCCAAGCTGAGACCAGACCCACGTTTGAACGCTTACTGTACAATAATTCGTTGACCCTCTTTGAAACGTATGAGTTGGTGCTTGAAAACGTCGTTAATCAGCAAGTGGAACTTGCAGCATTAGACAAGAAGACTTTGAAAATAATAATGGAGGCTGCATGTCCAGTGGGCATCAGCCAGTTAATGAGTGCATTGGCACCGGAATTAGCTAGTGCAGCATCCATGCAGCATCTTAAAAGGGACCTTACAGAAGGAGAGATACTTGAAGCATGTCTATCGAGCCTGGCACAGCTGAGGCACAATTAAAGCTTGTCCATAGCGTTCGGGAATCTTTCGAGAAGCATGGACTTCCTGAATAGTGGGGTTGTTTAGCAGACCTGCTGCCTTCTCTCGCTGCTAGGAGCACTGGCCGTCCGAAATATAGTTAGCAGCTACAGCGGTTTAAGTGTTACTATAATTGTTAGGATCCGGGATCTGGTTGTCTGATACATAGAATCTAGGGCTTAGGGCTAGGGTTGCGGAATCGCCTGCGGACTGTATATAGTGCCACCTCTTCCCGGACCCCCTTTCTCTCACCACCCTAGTATTTCGTTGAAATAGTACGCGCGCCTACAAATACATATGTCATTAACAGGCTTGTGGATTAAATGATTTTTCAATTTGGTTGCCAAATGCTGGTTTTGTTCCAAGGTTCCAAAGTTGTCAAGCAGCCCTACAACTAAACCGGGAAGTTGCAAACGCATCCAGCCTACTAGCCATTTCGGGGACATGCAGCCGGCCATGCATACATGGATTTACTGAACATGTACATACATGTACGCCGATAATCGACTTTGCGATCTCCAGAAGCACGAATAACCTCGAGTCTACGAGATTAGAGCACTCGTACATGTTGCCCGTCTTAACATAAAAAAGGGAGGTTTTAAGAGGGGGGGGGAGTGGGAGGTAACAATGGGTGGATTGAGTGATGGATGGAAAATTCAAAACGGACTGTCAATCCGAAGAACGCCTTTTTTCTTTCCAGCCAGCGTACCGGGAGAGCATGGAGAAGAAGGGGCGCAGATAAAGGTATTGTCAGAAGTGCCTGGGTACAAAGTTTTGTGCTGAAATGGCAAACTCTCCCTTTCACTGACCCGGCAACAGTTTGGAACAACCGCTCCAAGCCATGAGCTTCAGACCCGTTCCCAAACATTCCTTCAGCGAACAGCGGAGTAATTTCCTTTTGTTTTATTTCCGGTGTTGTTATTCTTGACTTCTCCTGTGAGCTGGGTTCGCCCGAGACATAATCTTCCTTGTCGTGCCGTATTTCTCGGCATCACCTTCGTTCTGGGTGTTTGAGTGTTTGGATCTATCTATACTGTCTAACTACCCCAGGTTCCTGGAAAGCAGCCACGCACAAGCTAGATTCCTGATGGATCTACCCTGCTATTTGTCGAATTGTCCTGAATGTGTCGAAATAAAATGTCACCCCACCAGTCGCCTATTTACTCGTTATCAATGATGCACAATGGGAGAGACGAGAGACTGTCAAAAATACACTCACCCCTCCACTCTTTATTTACACTTGATGTCGAAGCTTGATTGCAACTCCCCCGCTGCTCCTTGCGTTCGATGGATGCCGGATGCCATAGTTTCTGGGCGTTCGGGTCCCAAAGCAATTGCTGCAAGCTCCACCCAACTTTTGCTCACTCAAATCGATCAGCCCTTTTTATTTTTTACTTTTTGAAGATCTCGTGCTTTTACTGTGAGGTCTTGCATGAAGGGCGCTTTTTATGAGTTCCCTTCCATGGCAATCTTTCTAGGTGTGCCAAATAATGCGGCTCCCACAGCTTGTCCACGCAATAGGGAGAAACAGGGGCCGAAGTAAACCAATAGAGAGGCTATCGATGGTTCGGTTCTGTGCTGGGTAATTTTGTTCATGAAGAAATTTCCCTGTTCCTAGGCTAATTATTGAAATTAGGCATATTTTTCAGAAAACATGAGCGATATTCAGATACAGGTATAGCCCAGTTCTGATTGATTTTCTAAAATAGGAGAAAGAAACTGTCAACTCCACAAGAGCAAAGGAAAAGTCCGGCATTGTTGATGTGCATGCGCCACGCACGCTCCAGGCTATCGACATTCCCCTATCCTTGAGCCCACGATTCAAAACTATGGGTTGATGCATCCCATTACGCCTCTGCATGGATTTATGTATTCTCTGCATTCCAGTCATCTCCGGTATGAGTGCCTCAAAATAACCGGATATAAGCATTAGTACTTCCCCTCTCACAGCCCTAGATCTACTATTTATGACTAAAATATAAATTCTGACCCAGTTGCCCAAATTTTTGTAGAGCTAGGTTAGTAGTCGTATCAGGGATATATCCATAGCACTTCCAATTGTCGTTGCACGGTTTCAAACGCGCTCCCAGCACGCTTCATATCCTGGTCAGTGCAGATCCTCTAACGGTAGTTCAACCTCCAAGTAACCCCTGTTTGGCAAATAGTACCGCGTCAGGGCTGGGATGTGAGGGAGCAAAAAAACGTGGTTGGGTTCCAGAACACGCTATCCCTTCAGCCCCATGCACACGTCGCCTTGTTCAAAATCTCAAATCTCCCAGCTTCGAAGAAGGAACGGGGAAAAAAGGAGCACAACAATACCTCAGAAAAGTGACGAGCAGTGAACTGTCTATTGCTTAGCTACAGAACCCAGTCGAAAACTGCCGGCTGAACCCTTGTAGAGACCAGAGCTACAAGCTTAACGCAGGTTAGTGCCACTCTCAGCTCAGCAGCAAACTTCACCTATTCACTTGCGAAGACAGGAATAAAGAGCAAGAAAAAAGTAAACGCAAAAATCAGACTCAGGGATAGCAATCTACTATCGTCAGTCTTTTCCTTTTTTGCTGACCCTGCTGGAGCTCTTCTGGGGTTGTTGCGGTGTGTTTCTCGGGCTGAGCTGGTGAGACAGGGCTGGACAATGCCAAGCCGCCAACTCCCCCAGAAACCAATCAAACCAATCAAACCAGCCAAACCTAGTTTGTCACCGCTAACTAACAAAACGGGCCAAACCCAAAACCCCAGACTTTCCTCCCCGGGCTGTTGCTGGCCGAACCGCGATCTTGATGATTCCACTCCCGCCATATTCTCCTCGTCGTCCGCCTTCCCCTGCCGCTTCCTCCTCGATTCACCCCGTCTATTCTTTCTCTATCACCACTTTAGGACCGGCTTCTCAGCTTCCCTCTGTCGACGATCTTCCCTACTCGAACGACTCGGGCTGGCACCCGCGCCCGTCCCCCACTTTCGACGGGATCGGCCCCGAGTCTCCCTCCGATCTGAGCAATGCGGCACCCTCCGCGTCCCTAGCCGAACAGATACTGGTCGATGCTTTTGATCCCGCTGGTAACACCTTGACCCTATCTATACCCGCAAACCAACATTACACGCATGACCGTGGTGCCGGAATGGAGGACGAACGGGGCTCCACGAGCCCCAGGAGCTCTAGAGACCAAGGGGTCCAGCTGCAAGAAGATGCGGCTGGACAGAACCAGAACGCCAAAAGTGAAGGCTCTGTATCGGCCCGGGAACATGGAGACACAGAGAACCCTCGGCCATGGAGTGAACTAAAAACTAAGGCAGGGAAGGAGCGCAAAAGACTCCCACTTGCCTGCATCGCCTGTCGAAGGAAGAAAATTCGCTGCTCAGGAGAGAAACCCGCCTGCAAACACTGTTTCCGTTCTAGAATCCCTTGTGTATATAAAGTCACGACGCGCAAAGCCGCTCCTCGCACAGATTACATGGCCATGCTGGATAAACGGTTGAAGAGAATGGAAGAAAGAGTGATCAAAATCATACCCAAGGATGAGCCCCGAGATATGGCCGCAATTGGGCGATCGGTCGTCAAGCCCCCTACTTCGGGTCAAATTCCTCGTGGATACAGACCAATTCACAAGAAGAGATCTGCTGATGAGGCTTTCCGCGCTGAGCTTAATGAATGGACGCAACCAAACAAAGGCGCTGCGCCCGATGGCTTTCCGATTTGCTGGCAGTCGCGAATTATGGACGAGAATAAGCTTTTCAACGAAGGCGCGGAATTTCTTCCCTCAATCGAGCTCCAGGAGCATCTTGCGGAAGTCTTCTTCGACTGTGTGTATGGGCAGTCTTATCTATTGCTACATAAACCGAGCTTTATGCGCAAGTTTAAAACAGGAACGGTTCCGCCTGTTCTGATGCTGGCCATCTGCGCTGTTTCTGCTCGCTTTTCAACACATCCGCTTGTCTGTACAGAGCCGGCTTTTCTACGCGGAGAGAACTGGGCAAACCCCGCCGCAGCGATTGCGCTCAGCAGACACGATGAACCAAACATTACGATACTCACCGTTTTTCTCATCTTGGGGCTCCATGAATTTGGCACCTGCCATGGCGGGCGGAGTTGGTCGTTCGGAGGTCAAGCGTTGAGAATGGCTTATGCTCTTCAGCTTCATCACGAACTCGATCATGATCCTCAGCGCAGCAACGAAGCGTCTGAACTTAGTTTTACCGATCGAGAAATCCGACGACGAACGATGTGGGCGTGTATATTGATGGATCGGTATAATTCCTCTGGCAGCCAGAGGCCACCTATTGGTAACGAGAAGTACTTGCAAATTCAACTCCCTATCAAGGAGTCCCATTTCCAAATGGAGATTCCTGGACCCACGGAGGATCTGGAAGGAAGGGTTCTTAATCCGGTCCCCGAAGGTGTGGGCCAGCTGTCTAATCCCAAGGACAATATGGGTGTATCTGCATATACAATTCGGGCCTTGATGCTTTGGGGACGGGCAGTGGATTACTTTAACCTTGGGGGCAGAAGCAAGGATCCTCACCCGCTCTGGTCACCAAAATCAGGCTACGCACAATTGAAGAAACAACTAGACGACTTCTCAGCCTCGCTTCCTAATTGTTTAGCATTCAATCTCGAAAACCTGCGCAACCATGCAGCAGGGAAGATCGCAAATCAACTCCTCTTCCTACACATAGTCATTCACCAAAATTTTCTCTTCTTAAATCGGTTTGCCATTCCCCTTTCCCCTGGAGGGAAACCCCCGAAAGATATCCCTCGAGCATTTCTTAGTGATGCTGGCCGTGCCGCTGTCGAAGCCGCAAGCCACATTTCTATGTTGATTAATCAGGCGCCGGGGTATAATCTGACTGTTCCCTTCGCTGGTTACTCTGCCTATGCAGCCAGCACAGTGCACATCTGGGGCATATTTTCGAAGAACGCGAGACTTGAAGCAACATCGAAAGAAAATCTTCGTCATACCTACAGATATCTAAACAGGATGAAGCGGTATTGGGGAATGTTCCATTATATGGTCGAGAGCACCAAGGATCGATACCGCCAGTTTGCGGATGCTGCAATCAAAGGAGTGCAGTTCAACTCTTCGGAGGAGGATGCTCCACTATTCCAGTATGGCGACTGGTTCGACAAGTATCCCTATGGCGTCTCCCGACTGCATTATGAGGACCCGCCTTCTCGGCCCCAGCAGGAGCCTGGAGGAGATGCTGTGATGGCACAACAATCTGACCTTCAAAGCGTGGAAGAGTTCTTTGCGAGCCTTTCGCCGCCGTCACATTCAGATAACCCACGCAAGGAACCAAAGCGGCGAGTAGGTTCAACCACGGAGCCACGACAACCACGTTTGAACTCCTTAAATCCTAATAATCGATACATGTCACCTCAACAACAGCCACAACCGTCATCACAACCGCCATCACAACCGCCACCACAACCCCCAGCACAGCCTCAACCCCAGTCACAACCGGTACTTCAACATCCCATCATGGATGTACCCATAAACCCCACGCGCCCCCCAGACTTCCACCTCAATCCCCAAGCGATGTTTCCACAAGCCCAAACTCCCAATTTCTCCCCATCAACCTACCTCTCCATCAACCCGGACCAACTACCACAACTCGATCGCCAACTCGTCTACGGCGCATATATCGGTCATGATCCGACTGCAGCCCCATCAACATCCACATCGACATCCAATCCATTACCCATAAACCATCCAGCAGGAATGGACCCAGCCCCAGGAGTGTCAATGCAACAAGGGCCCAATCCGCCCTCCGCGGCGGTATGGAGCTCTCAATTTGACATATCAGGCAACCCTGCAGCGTGGTCAAGTGAATTCGTACATCCAGGCGCTTGGTTTTTGCCCTTCAACCTCAACCCCGTCGGCCAAGGTCTAGCAGACATGAATACCGCCCCAGCTACACATGTGGAAACAAGTGGGGCACCAGGCCTTGGAACACCACCCTTGGTGAATACTCCGGGTACATACTCGGCGCCCAATGCGATGATGGGTGCATACGATCTTGGCGTCTGAAAACCGGAAGTGAGAAACAAAAAAAAAAACCAAACAGGAACAGGAACAGGAACAGGGAAAATGTAACAGCGCAATTTGCATGTACTGCCTTCCTTTTTCTTCGTTTTTACTCTTTCTCAACTGAACTAGGTTGGAAGCGTGTCAAGAGTTTGCTGCGGGAGAAAAATAAAATGTACAGCTCCCATTTCGTCCACATTACATTTTTGAATATTGTTCAAGCCCTTCTACGCTCGTTCTTCTCTCTGTACAAACCCATTCATCTCTGTCAAATTTTCCCAATTTTTTTGGTACATATACATCTCTCACGACCTCAGCGCCCTAAGCGACGTGCTGTCTGTCCCCCAATGGACACAACTTCTGTCATATAAAGAAAGCTCACATATTCTATCGATTTCAAATCGTATATATAATTCGGTTGGACATACTTTGTACTGTACGCCTGTCTCTTAACGTCTGCCTATGTACAGTATCGCGTTATGATTAGTAATTTTTTTTTCTAATTGAATGCGCTGGATACACCATTGGATTGCTTATGTAGATGCCAGACTTATGGCTAGGAGTAAACACGAGGTGGTGTGAATTGAGATTTTCATCCGCAATTGACTGGAAGGAACTGCGCCGTAGTCTTGCCACAAATGAAAGTGGAAAAGATGGTGAACTCTCCAATTCCAGGTCTTTCTTTCATGCTCTCAAAGAAAGATGGCCCGATCTAAAAGGGGGTAAAAAACCACAGCATCAAAAAGATAAATGGAAAAAAAGGTGTACATCCTGAAATCAAAAGTAGCCCATACGGAATCAAAACCAAACAAGATATAAAAGCCCATCATAAACACATGCCAACATTGCCCAGTTTCTTTTAAAGTCAGCAAACCAAACGCCATGAGATTCTAAGAATCAATCATCCCACTCCTCATCCAGCTGATCAATCAACCTATTTTCCTCCTCCAGAT
>LDEV01002071.1:0-61949 GCA_001014755.1 Blastomyces silverae | reverse complement strand
GGGGGGGTGGAGAAAGAACAAACAATGTATGGATGGAAAGGGGGGACTGGGGGCTTGGTGAGAGCAGGAACAGGAACAGGCACAGGCACAGGAACAGGCACCAAAGGGAGCCGGGGAGGGATGACGAGAATCATTGCAAAGTGGGAAACCGGGAGATCCGAGATCATATACAGAAACTCGAAGCAGTGAGAAAAAGGAGGTGAGGGCTGTCCCGTAAGGGGTAATTTTAAAAATTCAAGACACAATTGGCTAGTAAGGGCGATGGGGGACAGCGGAGATCAGCGCGTACGGTCCTTCCTGCCCTTTAATCGCAGGCTGAGTTAAAAGTGGCGCTGATCGATAAAACGATGTCACAGGGAAATAGATACAATAATAGGAATTCCAGGGTACAGCGAATTGTTACCCCAAAAAAATGAAACAGAACGGGAAAAAAATGCCGGGAAGAGAGCGAAAGTTAACCTATTTGAGTCTGAAATATGTATAATCCCTCTCTCACACGCCATGATCGATCCGGGGTGCCATAGGGGAAGAAATGAAGAGCGAAAGAAACAAAAATCAATCAAGACGTGATGAAACAGGCAAAGAAACATTTCCCCGTTTGCCGAATGGTGAATAGACTCTTGCCATGCCATTGCGTGTGCGCGTTCCGGAGAATGATAGCTTTGACGGTATTAGAGATAACAAACTTACCCGTAAGAATGAGCCGGCACCGGCCCACATGCTGTAATTCGGGCATTGTCTCCACCCACGCTGGTGCATGACTGTTCGCTGATACGCGCATCCACCAAGTATATACACGGCTATGGCTATCAGCGCACTGGATAACAGAGGCAAGCAAGCGTTAGTATTATTTTTTTACCACTCCCAAAGAGCTTTCGTTTCGGTTAGAGGGGGTATATGTAAAACATACATCACGCCAAAGACACCGGCTGGGCCCAGTCCACCTTCGGTGCGCGCAACACCGCCGCATGCAGCGGCACTCCGCACCTCAAAGAAATAGGTGCACGAATCGAGGGTTCCTACAAACGTCACGCTTGCCGCTGGGGATACCAGATCCCGGTCGCATAGGAAGGACACGAGAGTAGATTTCCGACGGGATGAATGGACAGGCTCATGGCCGGAATTTCCGTCCTTCTTCCCGTCATCCTTGTCCCCGCCCTTATCCTTCTCCTTGTCATCTTTTTCGTCGTCATCTTGGTCATGTTCCTTATCCTTCTTGGGAGTGCCGTCATCTATGATTTCGAATCTGCTAACGTCCGATGATGTCGGTTCAGGGCAAGGGGAGCCGTCGGTATAGTTGAGGACCAGCCTCCGTCCGCGGAAAACGAGTTCGGATGCTTGATGCCTGTAGAATGAATATATATATCCTTTAGTATGTCACGTTTGGCATATCGTTTCCTGTTCATCCCGAAATCCCCAATTTGTCACCAGTGCCCACGTACCCAATGGAATATGTCTTCCCATCTAATGTATAGAACGCGCTGACATTTGCCCATTTCGAATCCTCGACTCCAACCACATCATTCAAATTTTCGATAACAGGAGCGCAGATGTTCAGTGAGAAGTTTGCAGGGTAATCGTATCCTTTAGCATGCCAACTCTCTTCCCTGTCTTTATGGTGAACCTTCTTCCCATCTTTAATTTCTGGCGGCGACAGCGCTATAGTATTAAGATCAAAATAGGCTCCCGTAGTTGGGGAGGAGATGGTACATGGTTTCGGTCCATTGTGTAAATGTTCGGCTCCGGACGTCGAGGAGCATAGGAAGAGTAACTGGACGGTAGCGGTTAGGAAAAAGGATCTGGCGGGATGCATGGCGGAGGTTCTTCAATATGGATTTGTATAGAGATGCACTAAAGAGCGGACGGGGAGATTCGACGCCGCGGAGAAAAGTAGAGAGCCGCTACGGGCTTCCACCGAAAAGAGCGAACGCCAGTTGTTGTACAAGATGTTGAGGAAACAGCTGAGTAGCAAAGTTAGTCAACAGGGCGCAGAGTGATAGCGGGATGTAGATGGCTGAAGTTGCAGCAGTTCTGTCTGAGTTGGTAACTCGGTATAGTTTACCTTTTAGCCCTGGAGGCTTCCGCAGCCAAGATTCCGCGAGTTATGTTGCGCGCCAAGACTTCCCGTCCCTGCGCCAGGTCTCAGTAGTCTTGGCATTGATCAATAGATCACGTGTAAAAGTGCTGTGGCGCATGCTCGGATTCCAAATGTTCCTAGCGCGGAAATGAACGCGGAAACACTAATCCTGTTTCGGTTCCTAAGCGCCTGCCGAGCCTCATTGCGGTGGGTCATAAAAAATAATGCCAATAAATTATGGCCTTATGTTTTTTGGGCTGGAGCCGACTTCCCGCGCAACCTGAATTCAGCCTCAGCCAAAGCTCCAAACGGTCGCCCCTTTATATTTTTATTCTGTCCCCGCACCCTGCTTTATACTTTCCAAATGATATAAATTTCACCAGTCGAGTCAATTGCCGCCGTCGCTGTCTGGTCTGCGTTTCTTGAAGCAGGCAGTCAGTCTCCCCAATCCAGTACAATGGGCGTAAAAACCGAAAAGAAAGCTGCTGAGAAGAAGGCTGCTGAAAAGACGGCACCACTCTCTCCCTCAGCTGCATTTGAAAAGCATGGATATGAGTTCTTTGGACCGTACGTCCCCGTTTATCATCCCCTACTTATATTAACTGGTGTATTTGTACATTGTTGCTCACTGGCAGTTTCTAGTCCGGGGACGTTTATCCTAATCACCATCCTTCCGATTATCATCTACATATTCCCCTTCATCTGCAACGATATTTCCGGGTGCCCAGCACCATCCCTCCTCAGCCCTTCTACCCTTGTGCTGGACACCTTAAAACGAGAAGTTGGATGGCCTGAAGATGGGCTGAGGGGTCTGTACGATACCCAGGCCACCCTCTATGTTCTTGGTTATTACCTGCTCCTCCTGGTTCTCCAAATTTTGCTGCCAGGGACAGAGGTAGACGGAGTAGTTCTGGCATCTGGAGGAAGACACAAATATAAATTCAACAGTGAGTAATTATTCTTTCAGTTTTCACATTACATAGATGATTTTGATCACAGGCTGACCCGGAGATTTCTCTGCAATAGCCCTTCTTTCCACAGTTTTGATCCTGGGAGGATGCGGTGCTGGAAGCTATGTATACGGGGCCGATTTTCCCGTATGGACTTTCATTTGGGACAACTACATTCAAATCATCACCGCGAACCTCATTATCTCCGTGGCTTTCTCGCTTTTCGTCTACCTTCGAAGCTTCACCGTTCCTGCTCCAGGACAGCCCAATCCAACACACCGCGAACTTGCACCTGGCGGCTGCAGTGGCAATCCAATTTACGATTTCTTCATGGGCCGCGAACTCAACCCGCGAATCGCCCTTCCTATCCCCTTCGTGAGCGAAGCGTCAAAAATATTTGACATCAAGGTTTTCTGTGAGATGCGACCTGGTCTGTTGGGGTGGAATATTTTGAATCTAGCCAACATCGCACACCAGTACAAGGTCAACTCCGGTGAGATTACGATATCGATACTACTCGTTGCTTTCTTCCAGGCTTTCTATGTGATTGACAGCTTCTACATGGAACCTGCTATCCTCACAACCATGGACGTGATCATGGATGGGTTCGGCTTCATGTTGTCATTTGGCGATTTGGTCTGGGTGCCATTCATTTTCTCGATACAAACAAGATACCTTGCCGTTTACCCGCTGCATGTTGGCCCACAGGGCATCGCAATGGTGTTGGGAGTTCAAGCAGTCGGATATTATGTCTTCCGCAGCACAAACAACCAGAAGAACAGATTCCGCACGAACCCTAATGACCCTCGAGTCAAGCACCTGAAGTACATCGAAACTGCAGCTGGATCCCGCCTGCTGATATCCGGCTGGTGGGGTTGTGCTCGTCATGTCAATTACCTGGGCGATTGGGTGATGTCGTGGGCATACTGCCTTCCCACCGGTTTTGCGGGTTATCTCATGCTCGATCACGTGGATCCAGTTACAGGGGCCGTGGAAAAACGCGCAGTCCAGACCCCCGAGGTTCGTGGCTGGGGTATTCCAGTAACGTACTTCTTCATGGTGTATTTCACCGTTCTCCTCATCCACCGAGAGAGAAGAGACGAGGCAAAGTGCAGAAGGAAGTATGGCAAGGATTGGGATAGATATACTTCCATTGTGAAAAGCAGGATTGTACCAGGGATCTATTAACGCGCCACTGGCCAACGGGTCGAAGACGCTACCCCCCCCCCGTTCTTTTCAATTCCTAAAGGAAAATTTTAATCGAGAGAGCATATACGGGATATGCATTCACATTCCAGATTTCGGTTCCTCTAACGTTGCTACGCCTTACGTTCCTTGTTTCCCTGATGGTTAGGGTCCACAGGTGTGAAGGTCGCGGTTTATCTACAACAATATAATACTACTAATTAATAATTTTGCAAGCGATTCATGTATATAGCTTGACACAAAATTGAAGGAATATTACTATGGCCTGACACACACTCCCTCTAGCTATAGTTAGTATATGATAATAAAATGTTACACCCTTTCCACAACTTTCCTTGTGCTGGATTCTTCTAAAAGCTCCAACCCCCAATCATCATCTCCCCGATTCTCAACCCAATTTCCAAGCACATCTCTCACATCCGTCGTCACGTCCTTTCTGACCTTCGAAGGGCCAATGCCCGTCTCGATACACCTCCGCTTCATCATCTCATAACTCTGTGCGGTCAGCACGCATTCCTGTATTTTTGCAAAGAGCAAATTGTCGCGAATATCATCCAACGCTCTCCTTGTTGTACTTGTCTGCTTCTCGAATTTGTCAGTCCGCCGGGCTGCAACCACCCCATCATTCCCACCGCAATTGTCAGCGGAGGGCAAAAGTTGCACAATGTCCCTAAGTAAAGCCCACATCTTTGCGCGGGATAGTGCGCTTGCCTTCCGCGGTGTGGGCGAGGAGAGGCGGTAACCTTGTTTAACGCCATTTATGAGGGTTTCATTCAGGTTGGTGCCGGTTGCTAGTTTCCCTTTTATCATTGTAGATGATGATGACGATGATGTAGTAGCCGTCCAAACCGCAGAGATATTTCCCGGTTTACTCTTCTTCTTCACCTCCGTACCATTGTTATCCCTCGGTTTCCCAAACGCCCACTCCTCCTGGACCTGGGCAGTCGGTACGGGCCGAACCTCAAACGGACGGAATGCATACCCCATCCTCCCGTCTAGAGGCGCAGTACTATCGGCATCGTCATTGTCATCGTCGGAATCACCATTGCTCCATCTCCGACCATTTAACCCCGCAAGTCTCCCAGTTTCACCACCCCCAAACGCCCTCGCGCATGCCACACGACTTATTTCCTCCTCCGGAAGCAGCAGTGCGGTCAAGTACGCATTTGAGCTTATCCCAATGAGCAGGCACGCAGGAAATGTCAAAAGAGACGTCACCTGCTTAACAGCCAATTTGTCAGAGCAGGATTTGCTCAGAGTTGATTCGGCGTCGGCACGAGAAGGTTTGCGGCGCACGGCGCCGAGGATGGAGAAGTGGGCGCGCCCGTTTAGAAGACTTGTCGTGCTGTGTGGAGTATTGCTTGCTTGATTGTGTTGGCTACTATTGCCACTGGAGGGGTTTTCGTGATTGTTACTGGCCCCGAGGGGAGGTGTAGCCCATGGTGTCGGGTCTTCTTGAGAGGCCATGCACAGTTCCATGCTGGCATCGCCACATGGCGCACATGTTCCATACATGTAAATTCTCAGGTCCTTGCGGAGTTCGAAGGGTGGCCATGAGAGTTTTGTCTTTGCCAGCTGATTAGTATCTGAGATTCCGTAGAGGGTGTGGGATGCCAGATTCGGCCCTGTTCCCGGTTGGTGCCTCCAATTTATGAATGTTGATGCCTGTAACTTTTCGCGGGTTGGTTGTGTACCCGCTTTATCGTTGTCGTTGGCCCCGTCGGCTTCGATTCTCTCAGATTCAAATTCACGATTCGAAGAATCTATCCTCTGTTCAAGCAGCGATTTACATTCTTCAAGGAGCCAGTGGTTGAAAGCCCGAATCACTAGGATTTCAGCATGGCTATCATGCAGTACCATGCCCCGGCATTGGTTTATCTGCGAAGACGGGAGACATTTTGCTCCTGTTCTGTTTTCCTAAAGTCAGCGGAATTGGTCCATGCGATAGATAATAAAATACGGGATACATACGCGATTGCTACGCAAGTTAAAATCTCATCCCGTGTATTTTCCCCTTCAATGCAGAAATTAATTAATCAATATGAGCCCCTAAGAAATATTATTCCCAGATTCAATTAAACTGAAAGATTAAGGCGCATCCTAGGTTCACCATGAAAATAGTAAGGCATCCCAATGCAACAAGAGGTAAACATGCACATTTTTCTGCGGCTCAAATAAATATAAAACAGGTACGCAGATTCACTACCCGGGCATTATAGGAGGGAGGAATCATGTAAGTACTCAAAAAAAAACGGTGAAATGCACGGATGAGAAAGTGTATATTTTTTCCCTTCAACTAGAACGAGCAAAATCCATAGACAAACCATCGGGCTTACCAGTGACAAGTACAATCCCGCTCAGGGGCACCCATTCCCTCGATCCATCCGGGTGGATTGTTGGTTTACTGCGTTTCGGCAGGGCATCGAAATGCGAGTGGACAAGCCTTGCTATGCGACTTTCCAATGAAGCGTCGCCCATCAGAATACGATCGACCTATTTATCTCACGAGTTATACCCAGATAATACTCGAGGCCGTCAACGAATACACCGTCTTCACACCGTCTTCGCAAATCTATTATCATCTATCCCCAAAACGTTTTCGAGACCGGAAGAAATCATGCCAAGAAGTTGATATCTCTGGAATCACGTGGAAATGGAGTTGCCCAAACGGGCAATAATATCTCGCCGCGGTCCTCAGCTTCCAACTTGAACTTCACATTATCAAAGGAACTGTAGCATTCTCTCATCTCAAGAACTACAAGTAAAATCAATCAATAAATAAACAACAATGGCCGATAAACTGCGCACTCTTCAGAATCTCGAGGCCCTCCAAGCCCGCTACGTCGGTACCGGCCACGCTGACACCACCAAATACGAGTGGACGTCCAACATCCTCCGCGACAGCTATGCGTCGTACATCGGACACCCGCCCCTGTTGGAATACATGGCAATAGGGATGGGCGAGAACAAAGAGAAAGTTCGAGCTATGATGATAGAAAAGATGGTTCGCGGGGCGGGGAACCCGCCGGAGGTAAGATGGCCCCCCCTCTTGTTTCTCTTTTCCGGATTTGAGCATCCGGAGTGATGGGAGGAATCATGTCGAGATCTGTTTTATGGAGCGCTAATGACGTGGCTTGGAAAATATAGGTGCAAGAATAACATTATAACTAGCCGCTGCTGCGGTGGGATGGAGAAGAACGGACACATGGTCCCCTTATCTTGGAATATTCGCTGACGCCCTCCTCCTCAACGGCATTCTATTCGCAATGTGCTTCCACAACTGGGCACAATTGGTATATCATCGGCTTCGCATTCGTCTAACGATGTCGGAATTCTGATTCGTGCGTCATCCATATTCGGATTAATATCAGATTTTCGACATAATATTGCATCGACATAGGAAGTTGGCGCTCGAAACTTTGGGAACAATTTTAGACTTCATGGGAACCGTGCATCGGCCACCTGAGTTACTGTCTGTCCATCTCGTTGCAAGGGGCGAACAAGTCGAGCTGCGAGGCAGGGCAGCGGATACTTATATCCATTTTCATTGGGAAATGACGCAACGTTTGAGTGGTTGGAGAGGTGGGTATGTCATATCTTTTGATCTGTGTGGGGAGGAGCTGGAGGATCTTCGATAGTGATTACCGCCTTAGGGATTACCGTGTACTTGTGTACGTCGGCTATGAGATGAATTGTATCCCCGTGATTAGGGGACCCTTTTCATACGTCAAAGCTTTGGAGCAAGTTGAATCGATCGATCCAAGACGCATTTTCGCTAGATGCAAGGCCGACATACATACATACAAATATAGATAATGTATGTGCATGTACAGTAAATGGAATCAAAATGTCATTATCATAGCTCATTGCCCTCCAGACCATGTCGTACATAGATAGCAGCAAAGTTGCCAATCGAGAAAAGCACCAAATATGCTCACCAAGCATCCCCTCTTCCCTGTCAACCTCTCTCTCCGCAATCAACCTAGAATTCTCCTTCTGCGATTAACTCACACTATTTTCTTCCCTTTCAATTCTGCTATTAGTCTCTTTAATCTCCATCCACTTTCGGTATGCTGCCACCGGGATCACTCCCAGTAATCGTAATCCATTCAGTATGGAGCCGTGTGAGGGAGGAATATCGAAGGCAACCCATTTAAATGACCTGGTGATGATTCCAGGCCCAAAACCAGGCCAGGCAGAAACCTGGCCGTTGGGAGATGCAAGGAGTTATGATCAAAACATCCCGAGCTCGAGGAAAAATGTAAAGCGGCGGACGGGATGGATTCCATCGAATTGGTACAGTACTGACGTCAACGGGAGGAGGAACCCAACCCCCCCTGTTGAACGGGGCTTGGCGGTATGAGGTTTCAGTTATATATATTTAGGCCCGATCTTACTATGTATGTATGTAACTATGCCCTCGCCAGCGAGACTGCGAAAGCTGATAGAAAATAATCATGGGACAAAATCACAGTCACGATGAGTTCATTGAAGAGCACAGTAACTATATATCCCGTCCGAAAGTAAATTTCAAACTAAGGGGGTCAACTAACTAGCTATCGAAACAATACAGATTTAACTAAGTTAGATACATACTATATAGACTATAGGGGCTGGCTGGGTGGGAAATAACTAGCAGACTAACAGACTAACAGAGGAGGTTAAGAAGAAGAAAATCTCCAAAGCCCAGCTTTGGAGGGTTCCCACCCAGCCCTAAAACTAACCAAATGAATGTAAAGGTATGGGGAGTTCCTGCATCCGATTCCTGCCAACCCTTTCCTTCCAGCCAGGGAAGAGGTGAGAAATTGAGAGGCCTCTCCAGGACATGATTCGACTATTAAGGTATTAAAACGAATAAAAATCAGCCTGGAGAAAAGGGGATGAGCCTAGAGGGGGGTAGTCCATGCATCCGGGTCGATGTTCTGGTATAAAAATTGAGGAGATCCACCAAGACAAAAGCGTTGTGCTGGCGGGAAGAACGGTTAACGTCAGATCGGAACCACAGATCCCATTTTCCGAGAGGTTTTCCTTATTCTCATCCTTAGAGTTCAACCGTAGGCAGAAGTTTTCAAGGGAGTCGCCAGCAGCTGCCATGTTTCGGGACATCCTCATTTCAACCTTTCCGAACGACCAGAATCGGGACATGTAGTGTGTGGATACCAAAACATGCCAGATGTTGGGTAGAGCCGGGGATGTCGCCGGTCGTAGCCTCACCAATCCGTATAGGGATTGCCAGTCCGGTACGCAGTACCAAGAGCGAGTGTGGACCAAAGATAGGGAACAAAAAGTACCCAGGACCAAAAAGCTGTGCTAGCCAGTCCCCAGGTCCCGGTATTATACCTTTCCTTAAACCGCAATCTATAATAAGCGACGAAAAAAAAATGACGTTTCGAGCCGCGAGGCACATCAGATCTTGAGGGTAATATCAAAATGCGAAAGGGACAACGAAAACGCAACAATAAGAAAGGAAAAATTACATCCGCCAAGGGAGTTAGTATGACGTAAAACAAATCGTCAGATAGCCGACCCGCCGGTTCTTATGCAAAATGCAGAAACAAAATGAGATGACCAGACCCAGGGAAAAAAAGCAACGCTTGCTGAACAACGCATGACAAAAGCAAATCAATGACAATAAGAAACAAAAAAGAAAGGGGAAAAAAAGACATTAGGCAGTATCAACTGGTAAGAAAAGAATAAAAAAAAAAGTATACCCTCCCCAAATTGTCGCTATGTCGATGAATTATGAAACGCCGTCGGGGTATGCCGCTGATGTCGTTGGTGTCACACGCGAAGGTCATGTCTGAGCGTCGAAGTCGCATGTCTCATTACAACATTGGTCAAAGTGCCACATATTCACGAAGCGTAGATGCCTCCAAAAAGTAGTTATTGACGGAAGTATAATCCCAGTTCATGCTCTTGCAGGTCCGCGCGTAATCTGACCGCCTGTGGCTGCTACATCGTAGTTCCATATGGAAGGGCGAAGTCATGATATCGCTCACCCAGACCAAACCCCCCAATACTCGCTGCAGTGCTACACTGTTGCTGCGCAAGCATGCTGGGCAGCAGGAACTGCGGGATTGATGTTGTGGTTGCCGGGGAGCTGAAATACTGAGGTTCACTGTACGCGGCGGTAGAATACGGCTGGGTGTGCTGCGGCGGCGCTGGCGACGAAACCTGAATCTCATTAAGCGCGAGGCTGGCAGCCCACAGGTTCTGGTGTGAATCGCTCGAGGTAGTTGTGCTTGGGCTGGACGGGAGAACATTCCACGAATCAACCGGCTCGGGATGAGGTTGATGGATTGGACTGTGCCACCAGTTATCAGGCCCCGTCGAGCTGGGTAGGAGTGGAGTAGGCCTCACCACATCAACAATGCGAGGTGGAGGAGGTAGCAGCGGCACAAACAATCCAAGAATGGCAGCCTTGGCCTCATCGCTCCGACCGCAAAGAAGCTCACCCGCACCGTCCTCCTCCATTCCCTCGAGTGCAGTCGCAGACGCGCGATAAACGAATCTGTTGGCAGCTTGAACGAACTCCTCCTGCAATTTCTTAAGCTGTACCTCTTTCTCCGACCAGTTCCAGGTGTTGGCAGCAGTGTCCACAGAGTAGATATCCTTATGATACTCAACCAATGATTCAATGGTCTCCGGGGTGAGTTTAAGAGCGACTTCGTTCTGGGACACCATGTCAACGTGAACGACGTATGCTTCCATATGGAGGAGTTGATAGTTAAACAAAGCTTCAACCAGTGGATTGTCGTCCTGTCGCAATTCCGATTCCGGAGCCTTGGGAAGCATGATAGAGCACAGAGTCCAGATGGCATTTGGCGACGAAAGGGTTTCCGTCAAACATCGTGTGTGCTGCGTGACGTTATTAAGAGGGCGCTTGACCCGGTTGACTCTTTTCAATGTAACAGTTAACCACGGTTCTACCCGGGAGTTTAACACAACATTTGGAGATGACCTTGGCGCGAAAGCAGCAGCGGAAGCTGGAAGTAGAATTGTGGGCATCCTGGCTGAGCGGGACTATAAAGGTAGGGCTGAGCAAAGTAGGGTTTCAACAATAATAGTATATCGAAATTCAGAAAGAGTATAATCGTCCAACATAAGTATATTATAATAATAAATTCAACATTTGTCCACGATTTGCCAGACTCGTAATCCAGGTCACCAAAGATGCGCCAAGGGAGGGAGAGGAGGACAGAGGGATGAAGAGCATAAGTATAAATTGAGGGTGGCGGGAGGAGGGTTTTAGAGGGCGCAGGGGAAGCGGTGGGAAAATGATGATGGTGGGCGAAGGGAAAATAAGACGAATGGAAGAAACAAAAAGAGAAGAAGAAGAAGAAGAAGAGGAGGAGGAGTATTAGAAATGGCGGAGGAAAGAGAGATGGCGATAATAGCCAGAAGAGGAAATGGAGATGTTCCGAAGGAGAGGGAAGGCGGGGGGCGAAGCGAGGTTATATCAGCGCAGGCCCGTTCAAAATCATGGCGCGCTGACTCCGAAGGCTCTTCGCGTCCACACGAAGCAAGGCACTTTTTTCCTTTCCAATTTTTTTTTCTTTCCAATTTTTAATAATTTTTATCCAGATATCTTTTTTTGCTCAAATTTTGCTCGGCAAGTGGACTGGTTGCAGACGGTCGCAGATGGTCGCATGCAAAAGGGTTTAGGATGGATTGCAGTGGCGGATACGGTATCTCCGTACTCCGTACTGTATTTTAAAAGATATCAAATACACCTTGCCCTAAAGTGCTTGGCGGCTGGATGTATGATATGCCGGGCAAAAGGTGAATCCTGCTGGCTTGTTTGGGCTGGGTGGAGGCTGTATTGTAAGGTATGATACGGTACGCTGCATGCCAATTCTGTATCGCTCAAGCCGATACCTAGCGGAACTAGGCGGACTGGGTCAAGGAGGCACCTTGTCAATCGCCCGCTGAGGCCCAGCCAGTTTAAGAGAATAGGCGACGAAACGGGAGCAGGAGAAACGAGATGTCTTTTGCTGATGACGACTCAAATAGCTCCATGTCCATAAAAGGTTTCAGTTGATATGCAGGTCTCTAAAGACTTTCCGGAAATATGCAATAGTACAAATTCCCTGTGGCGAGTGGTTTGTCTACAACCCCTTCCTGCGCCGCTGCTGGCGCTCACGGGACATTATAACCTTCCTCTTGATGGCACATCCACCCACGCTTTGGTGGACATATGTGCTCGGATAGGTAGGCAGGTGTTTTGAGGAGCTCAGAGTTCCAAACTTTGTGGATAATCGCAATAACAATAGTTGCAACTCCCGCGGGTTTCCCCAGGTGATAAAAGACTCTAGCGGGCATCGCTGGGAGTGGACGCAGCTTGCTGCAGGTGAAATTACCACCATAGTTTCCGCCTTTCCAGTGGTTGGAAAGTAAATGCATCAAAGCTTCTTGCATGCCCAGATGAACCTTACCCGACTGAAGACTTGCATGTTCCACTGTAGCGGGGCGCGGACGCCAGGAAGCCTACTCCGGACATACTTCCACATCAAAAAAATAAAATGTGATTCCGGGATCCTGTACGGATCCGTATCTTGATCTTCAACAACCAGACAGAACCATGCCATCTAGACTCGCTTTATCCCGTCTCTTCTGAACTGATTGTATTCAAGGGATGAGGCCCGAGCAACATACTCAATGCATTTTTTTAGCCCGTGCGAGAAGTTCAACGAAAGAAAAGTTTGTTGGGAGTGGATAGATGCATTGAACGGGATTAAATTCATGCACTACCGGCCTCAAGGTGTCCCGGATAAGTCT
The DNA here is from genome assembly GCA_001014755.1 of Blastomyces silverae. Taxonomy (NCBI): domain Eukaryota; kingdom Fungi; phylum Ascomycota; class Eurotiomycetes; order Onygenales; family Ajellomycetaceae; genus Blastomyces; species Blastomyces silverae. The sequence continues at coordinate 48,938 of LDEV01002071.1, read as the reverse complement.
TCTGCATCGGGCGAGTGTCAACCCACAGATCTCGCAAACCCTGTGGTGTGCTTTGGAAAAGCGCCAGACAAGGGCAAAGAAAGATGGGCAAGGTTCCAGTTTCGAAACATATCCACAGGCTCGTGTAGGAGGATAAGAATATTTTGGCCAACAAATGGCTAGTATCAGGGAGGACATGGACCACCATGGGCCGGGGCGACAGGGACGATACTGGGGAGGGGGGGAAGCGGGTTCACCAGACCTGGCCCGCGGATGGCAGTATTGAAACCTTTTCGAGGACAGGTTCAGCTGATGGTGGGTTGTGTCTTGGAGGAGTTTGGGGATCAGATTCGCTGTTGCCCAAGGACCCCAAAACCCACTGCGTCGACCAGATCCCTGTTCTGATCGCCGATTGGATCGAGCTGGGGCTCCACCTTGATTCCAGGCTTTCTGGAAGAGGACGCCAACTTCACAGCCCGCTGAGCCCACGGACCAGGACAGTGCCTGTCTCTCTCCTTGGATGCGCATCATTTTCAAGACAGTAACGTCCGGGCCGCTTTGGGCAAGGATGAGTTACTCAAGAGCTGCAGAGAGTTATGTACATAGCAAACAAGGGTTGATATAGCGAGGGAATCCCCCTTCCTTTGATGCTGGGTCATGGTTTTGTGCTTTGTACCAGTCATATTTGCTTTTGTGTCCATCCCGACAATGCGGTCTTGACCTTGACTTGATGTTTCAGTAGTAACCACTTGTGCTGTCCTCTGGAGGCCAGTTTCTTCTCACCCTACCTGTAGCGATACTTCCCGCTATGTCAGCATCAGGTGATAGAACCTATCCACGGGCTGCCAGGGATGGACGACATGCCCCGTGATCCCCGGCGATCTCCATTCAGCGGGAATGTGAAGTATGGTTGGATGTAGTGATTATTACTTCGCAGAGGGTCAGCAAATACCGCGCCGCGACTGATAACTCGGCCATTCCCACCTTAGCCGCCGGTCAAATTCAGGAATAGCCTTTCCCCTACTACTGACCATTCGCCGTTGCTCTTCTGACAGGAGCCTGCAAAAAGTCAAACGACCAGATGTCACAACATGCGCGCTGGTAGCGGAAGCTTTAACAGGCCAAACAGCCAGCAGCTCCAGAGTCCAGCTCGCAAAGGTCGCTTTCAACCGGTTCTGTGCGGAACTGGAAGAAGGTTGACGGGTCACAAATGGACGTCATCGCAACATCTTGCCGGCAGATGACACCAGTAAGTTAACATGATTATTACCTAGACAGGCAAAAGTGATATTCCAAGGTTCCCCCCAGCAGCCTTTTTTTTGGGAGTCGCGGATCATCGTCGACTCCCTCGGCAATACGATAATCCCGACTGCGCCTCGCTCCGTGGCTGTGCTGTGCATCAGTCGATATCATGTGCCTTGTTACAGAATCCAGTTCTGCTGCATACAACAATCATGATCGATCTGATTGACTTTCTCTTTGGGTATCATGCATGAATATTTCGAAAATTTCACATTGTATGTACCTGTTCTGAACAGTATTACTGAATATTAAATATCCCACCATCAACTCTCGCGCTTCTCAGGCTGCAGAGGCAAAAAAAAAAGAGACGCGGCACACCACCACCAGCACCTCCAGGCCAGTTTCCCGTCTGGCCTACACTGCACTGGGCCACAATCATGCATATTTTGTAACCATCAGTTTTTAACCCCGAGAATCCCAGCTCAAGACGCGCTCCATTTCGCCATCGTCGCGTCCGGGCAAAAACGTTCAACGCCCCAATGACGCCATACCAGCTCAGATCTACACTAGTTCTGTATACTCGGACATCCGCGATGAGGAACCAGTGGTTTTCTCTGCAAGCGGGCGTTTTGAAACCTCTGCAGTGACATCTTTTTTCTCGCGCCTCTTCCACCAGGAGTCCATATGCACAATGACAAGGACAAGGCAACCCCCGAAAAGTTGCGTGCATATTTTACGTGAGTCATCAAATAGTTAGTTATATCTGCAGTTTCAACAAGGCCCTCGGTGGTGTTTCTTGTTTCATCCTCGCCCAGCCCAGCCTTATTAGCTAGTCTGGCCCGGGTGCCCTTTTTTTTGCACGTACCATGTCTGTGCATGCAGCAAGGCCCGACCAAGCCCAGCTGAACATGAACCCCAAGCCCGCCACTTCGCCACGACTGGACTGGAGATTCGAGAACAAGAGGTGATCTGTTTCATTGATGATTTTGCAACGCCTGATGCGCGAGTTGCTGTTGTGCGTCAACAGATCGCCAGTCTGGTCTTTGATAAGATAACGGCCCATTATGTACATTACATACATTCATAGATAGGAAGCTCTCGGTGAGCATTCTGAAATGCCCTAGACGGTAATCTCAAAATCGGTTACCTTGACCGCCTCCCCTCCCGCTGCGTCACGAGAGCCGAGAGCTGATACTCACTCAGACCGGTGAAATGGGCGCGGGGGTGAGGGGCGTCATAGCTGTTTTCGTCAAAATTCACATCTCCACTGCATGAGTCGCCAAGATGGACCACACAATGAGTACGAGCCATTAGTTTTCGACTTGCTCATGACATCCTTTGGTGCCGTCTACAAATGACCGCTACTTTGCAGTTTTCGGAGGAATTATTCTTTGACCGCCTCTTTAACTACCTTGCAGCTAGCTCTCACACTTTCACTTGGCTGCTCACTACTCACCAAAAGGATGACGTCCATTATTCTTGTTTTCAGCCATGCCAGGCCCTTGGAAAAGGAAGATTTGTTCATTGTGTCAACAAATATTAAAAATTACTTGGGCACAAATGAGAACTTGATACTCTCCGCCATTTTTAGGCTATGTGCCATGCTCATGCACATATGCATGAAAAGTGAAAAAGACCTTTAACTTTAATCACCTGGAGAAACAAGATGGATACACGCCAGTTCGCTTCAGTCTCTGGCTCATTTAAGGCAGCAAAGATAAACAACACAAAAAATCTGAAGCAACTTATCTGCAGGGCAACGTAAAACAAAATAAAAAATTTATGCGAGGCGGGAAATCCGCTGTAACAAAAATGCCGAACGGCACGAGCTTGAACACGGAGCGACAACGCGCCTTTCGCAGTTTCAAACGCCCAACTTTTTTCTTTCGTACGTTTGACGCGACATGCCCCATTTTCCCCATTTCACAGTTCGATTTTACCCTCTCACCCCGGGCGAAAATCACCTGCTGGATGACATAAAAATGAACGTGAAATTCGGGGCTTGATGAGACACACACGAGAGCGCGTGACGCCTTCCTCTTTAAATGTTTCCGAAACTTTGCCATTTTGCATGACGCTGACGTCATCCCATTATCGCTGACAGATATGTGTGTGTCTCTTGACATACAGCATAGTTATGGAAGCGCGAGGCCGAGAATGGAAGACTGAAGTCAGGGCAGCGGTTGAAGAGCCAACTCTTGCTAAGCTTGTTCAATGGTGAGGGTATTTTTTGTCGCGGTCCTTGGCTTCGCGGGAAATGTTGAACTATGCCACACGGGTGTCGGTGTGCTCGCCGACGCGATCTATTCCCCATGTTTCTGTTTCAGGATCCCTGCATTCGCATCATTGATATGGAGATTGTGAAGTTTGTCTTTTCTGCAGGCCAGAAGGAAAAGAAAAAGAAAAAATAATAATAATAAAAATAATAAAAAAAGTCGCGATGGAGTTTCCAGACCCTCAACTCTGCCAAGCGAGTTGCAGATTGGGTGAGTAGAATCTTCGAAACACAGCGCGTGTTCCCAAATAACTATTTGTTCGGGACTTTGTGATTTCCTTTTTCGCGGTTATACGAATTATCAACTATTTATCCTCAGTAGCAAGTGTCTCTATTATTGATCTATTTGCAGGAACGACACCTTTTCCCGTATCCATCCTTGATGTGCAAAGTGCGGCAGAGCCTTGACATCCATGGATCGTCAAAAACTTCACATCCATTGCGCTTGGTACGCGAGTTTGCTGGAGGCAGCGCTTTGGGCCAAAACTCTCGACTCTCTCCAAATACTATATGAAGTGGAAATAAATGCCAACATTACGGTTTAACAATCGTGGGAGAGAAAACGATAACTATACGCATCCCGACAATGCAATGTGGTGTTCATTCAGCTGATAGTTATTCATATTCGCAGGCAAATCAAATCCTCTTGCAAATTATGCACTGCAAGGCTAACTATATATTTAATAATAACTACCTCATTTCTACCGATTTAGTCATATTTCCATGATTTGGTAATTTCCCTTTAGAGTCGAAATCACCTTCAGTCAACCATGAATGTACTCCAAAGTTGGCACACGGCATTTCCCACTCTATGCGATGTTCAGCCGTAACTAATCCCCTGCAAAATGGAAAAAGGGGAACACCAGCCGGTCGACGAGCGCTGCGTTAAATAAAAGTCAGCCTTGCGAGAACGATGGTCGTTCGGATTTATGCGACATCCCTTGGCTGCTCTAGTTAGATATTTCTACTGTACCCGGATGATCTGCACCTCGCCTGCCTGCTGTGCCATCCTGATGCGGCATACGGAGTACAGTATGTACATGTACATGTTTGGCCGATTGAAAGCTCAATTCCTACAAGTTATTTAACCTATGTTGGACGATAAGTAAGTTGTGCAGCAGGGAAATACATGAAGCCAAAAAACATGGTTGACAAGTAAGATTTGCCTATTCTGCCGATGATATAGTTAGCCTGCGTCTCTGTCTATTTAGTGCAGGGAGCAGAGCGGCGTTTTTTCTTTTCTTTTCAATGACGATGGACAGGCTGAGTACCGCGGTGTTAGCTCCGATGCATAGCAGAAGACAGTTGAAGTCGCCCTGATTGTGCGACACGGATGTATGTCCATGTCCATGTACATGGCCTCAGCCTTGAAGCTGTTCCTCTATCATCCATGTCGAGCAAGGTGGTGGAGGTATTGCATTGTCTCATGAAAATGTTAACAAGCTCCATGATGTTTTTCAGTGGATTTTGCCGCAGTGAACAAAGCGGAGGTGTGGGAAATAAATACGCAGATTGGAAACCATTAACTAGTTAAGTTACACCGTAGGGAGCACATGTGGGAAGGATTAAAGAGAGACCGATGAGGGTGAGGAGAACGAGAATGCCACGGGCCATGGTTGAATCAAGTTCCTTTTGAAGTATGTAGGTAATGTCCAATATCAAAATGTTCTATTTGTCTGGAACAGAAGCTCCCAGCCTGCTCAACCGGAGATTTCAGTAGTATCCTACGATAGAAGAACATGTGCATATCGTTCGCAGCATCATCATCGCCAGAAAGCCAATTTTCAATTGAATGAATATGGGGACCACCACCGCTCTTCTTTGTCACGATGTACAGTAGCTCTACTCCCAAGGCTTGAGAACGCAGGCAAAACCCCGCCCACGCGGGGAAGAGGCTTAACCAACGTCATGTCTTGTCGGTTGGTTCAGTGGGAGTGTGTGTGTGTGTGTGTGTGTGTGTGTACAGAATCGATTCAATGCAGTGCCATGAAAAATGATGCCAGAATCAATTCTGTGTTGGCCACATGCCCAACAGGCTATATCATATCGTATCTCCACCGGCCAGTTACCCCCATACTCCCCATCATTATCTTCCTCTATCTCACCCAAGCCTACGAACGTATATTCTTTGTATAACGTTACTATGGAAAGGCAGCGAAACAGAATTGAATTTACCAAGTTCAATAAATAGTATCATATAGCCATCTGGGTGAAAAAAAAAAGGAAAAGAAAAAGAAATTCAATCGGCAACATCATCATCCAATAATCAAACAAAATTTTACCATAACAAAGCGTGTTGGAGTCTCTTTATCATTGTGTTGTTCGTTCAACTTGGCCCAAGACAACCCCCGAAAAAAAAAGCCGAATCTACCTCGGGAAGGGCCTTTGTTGTGCTAGTGCAAGCACTTCCCCTCCGCAAGTTGATCAGTGTCGATCATATCCCCTAGCCAGTATTCACGTCCTATCTCGGTTTCTGGGATAGTGTGGACTTAAAAAGCTCTCTGCCCGTGGTCAACCATAGGGTCGATTGGGAAATTGATGCGTCCTTGCGAATTGAGACATTTGATGTTGTGAGAATATGGGTGTTTGGAAGGGGTGTGAGCTATGAAGTTAAAGGATTGGACAGAAATAGCTTGAATGAATGTTATCGAGAAAATATATGGCTATTTTTCATTATTATTGATGTCACCCTTAAACGTGGCTTGTGGCGAATTCGGCCGATGGGACTCCGCAACCTTCCAGTTCCTGGGATATGTTCCCACTCCACGCAGATTCCCCGCATATTTGCTTTTTTTTCTACTGGAAGTTTGCTCAAAGCTGAGCTAAACGCGGAGGAAAGGTGGATAATGATCGCCATAAGCTTGTTCCCCATCGTCCAAGGCTTTCATTCTGCCCGACTAATATCACCAAATATATATCCCCGCAGCGGCCGGCCCATATCGAGGTAACTGGCGGAGTTCATATGAAATGTGTATCGGTGACTGGGATGATTTAGTATTGCAGGTTCCCTCCGCTGTCTGCATGCTTTTTAAGGCTGCCGATGATATGACGACGGTCGTGGGACTCCGGTCTCTGGTTCAGGAAGCAACGGGAAATGCCGAGCGCGGCTAGGATGGTCGGAAGAAGCAGTTAGGGTTCCATGGGCATGCAGCTTTCCTGCTTGGAATAGGCTTTTGAGTTGTAGTTCAAGAGGTTATATCAATTATGGGTCATCGGCCAGGGGCCAGGGCACGAGTAGCTTTCTTAGAGGAGCTGGGATGAGGTCCACAGGCATTCAAGCCAGCCCAGAAATAAGCATTGTCCTGCCGAGATGTTCTCCTTAGTATTCAATGAACTACCATTTGGCATGAACTTATAAGAGAGCAGGCTCAAGCCTCATTGAGCAGGTTCCTTCCAGACACTTTGGAAATCAATCCAAATCCAAACTCCAGGCCCAAAGAAGCGAACCGCCGTACACCAAGTTTCCGTCATCCCTACCCAACCTCAAAGCAAACCATAGCAAACAAAATCTCAACTAGAAACGCAATAAGGAAGACAATATGCGTTTCTTCGTTCTCATCTCCCTCCTCCTTTTCACCGTTTTTGCTATTGCCAACCCCGAACCTGCCCCTGCCCCAGACCCGCAGCTGGGTGGCGACATCGGCGAAAAACTTCAGGGCATCGGTGAAATTCTAAGCGGCGAGTTTCTCAGACAAGTCCAATCCGTGATCCGCCATGTCGACGAGTTGCTAGATGATAAATCAACAAAGGCTACGAAGAACCTTCTCATGACAGCTGGACCCGCAATCACGCCTGAGCTCTTGAAGAAAGTCAGCGGCCTCCTCGACAACGGAAACAAGCTTTTGACGCCTGATTTCGTTGATCAGACCAAGAATTTGATCAAGAAAGCTGGCAAGGTATGTGCATCATCGCCCTATTATCCCCTTACAGCCCACCCACACATATGAACATATATACTCGGGGGCCTTCTCGCTGACTCCTCGAAATAGCTGCTTGATACTGTCGATGCTTTGTTCGAAGCACTTGGGCTTTAAGCCTACCATTGGATAGAATCGACAAATGACGAGGAACGAGGGTTCACGGAACCGGGCGAGAAATCACAAAGGCCGAATACCAAGCACCTAGGTGCTCGTAAAAGCTCCATTGCATGATCAAACAATTTCGGGATGGTTTGATACTCTTTTGAACACTTTTCATAGGTTCGGGATGAGGAGGTTGTGCGAACGCCAGTTTGATATCGCATATATCTGTTGCTGCTACTGTTTGATGATGATACCCACGAGCAGCTTGTGCCTAGCGAAATGCACGTTTAACATAGTTTAGACACTCGCGCAAAATATTCAAGGAATTGAATGTATGACTTGACGGGTCTTAATTCCGACAGGAAATTTGTTCCCAATCCCGTAAGGCCGGTTTGTCGTAAATGCAACAATTCGCCTGCACCTCTGCCTCATTGATCGTTATTTCCCGCTTTGCTCGATCGTTGCATTACTCCATCCCTCCGAAAGCAACATTTTTTTCGTCACTTTGACTTTTTGCAAAAACCTATGGAAGTTCGCTCCGATTTACGGACCGAAGCTTTTTCAACTAGCCCGTGAAGAAGCGTGTCTTGAAAACGCTCTTATAGGCCAATTTTTGTAGATTGAGAGATGGGCTGAGAGTTGTTCGTTCGTCGTCAAATGATGTCGGGTATTGGATACACTTATGCATGTAACTCGATACAACCACCAGTTTGATGTACCTTGCGGATGTCGTTGCATAAAATATTCACCACTTGGTGGCGCGAAGATGCAACATCTCCTGTGTATCAGCTACATCGGAATTGTAGCTGGCGCATTCCCCCTTCAGTATAGTGAGGCTCGATCTTGTTCATCCATTCTCCAACAATTGAAGTCAAAAATACCCGCTAAGCTTTGCTCTCTCTTTCCTTCTTGATCTTCTCAAACACTCTCCGCTCCGTGTCCCTCTCTTCTGTCTTCCTCTTCATAAGCCTCTGTAAATTCCCTCTCTTCTCCTCTGCCTCCTTCATCCGTCGTTTCACCTCTTTTGCCATTTCTTCCTGGCCCTTGACGGCAGCTACGGAAGTCGGATACTCCTTTCGCAATGAGTGTAACTGCGCGCGGATTTCCACAGCGTCAAGCGGAGTGCAGGTGATTGGGTGGTAACGATGTGCAGGCAGAGGGTCTGAAGGGACACGGATGTCGGGTAAAAGATGGTGAATTGGGGTCGTGCGTATTGTCGAATCAAGAGGAACAGGCTCTGCGGCCGAATGTGACTGCCCTTCAGGCGACTGGGGCTCTGAAGGTGGTGATGGTGGTAGCTGGCCCATTATCGCGAGGTGTGATGCGGGGGATGAGTCCACTACCATGATGCAGTGGATGGCCCTAGTAAGATACTTCAGTGCTATTCCTTTGTAAACGCAATGATAGAAAAGCCACAACTACAATGTGACCCAGGAAATAATTGATTTCTTGTAATTCACATCACTGGTGAGAGTAGGTGGTGTCTTGCTGGAACTCAATCTCCAAAAGCCAGAAAAAAGGAAACTAGGTAGTTAAGCACGTGATAATAACTCTAAAAGCACCAGGCGGTGAGCTTGATAAGAGCATCAGCAGGGCAGAATAGTTAGTTATTCATCCAATGTTGGTAAAAGTCAGATCAAAGAAAGCATTCTTTATTGTTAATTTTTATTCAATATGAAGGGCTGCATATAGACAAACATCTGCATGCCAATATAGGGAAGCAAGCACCTGACAAATCTGATATGTGAAAGGACACTGCCCAAATTGGACTGGCTGCACACACCCCCTTCCACTCCACAATGCAGGCCTTTGGTGAGCTGTTTCAATTCCCTCTTGTCCTGCACAGCCATCGGCCAAGATGAAGCCCTGGGAATACATGGTGTACTCGGCCAAAACGCTAACAAGCACTTTCACAGTCCCAAAAAACAGGCGGGTAATGATGTCTCCCCTCCCCTTGGATTGTAGATTATAGGCTCACCTCTATGTTACCATCAACTTAGCCCAAGTTCGAATTTACATTGCGGGTATGTTCTTCGAGCTTTAACATCTGAACCTGTTACAGGTGGACTAACCAAACTTACTTATCTAGATAATTGACTTGAATAACATCCCGCTTGTCGTTGGGTCAGCTTACACGAAATGGCACCTCCCTTCATCTACTTCAGCTGAGCATCGTGGGCAGACGGATAAAGCTGTCATCCAGGACCATCGAGCTTCGTGGGACTACGAAAAAGTTCTACCCATCAGACTTACTGTGGATCGGAATCAGATGCTCCACGAATGCGAAATATGTTTCGAGATAATTCAAGAGTTTAGCACCGGAAGTCGCGGGGATAGACAGCTTCTAGGCAACGTGCGACTTAACCTGGCTGAGTATGTTGAGAAGAATGAGGACGGCGAAGGAGTCACTAGGCGGTACTTGATGCAGGACAGCAAAATCAATGGTACCTTGAAGGTCGGGATTGTGATGCGTCAGGTCGAAGGAGAAACCAACTTTGTCACGTAAGTATCTATCTTTGGTTTTGAAGAAGGTATCTGACTGCATCACCGTACTGACTGTGTATAGGCCCCCTCTCAAAACTGCCATGGTATTCGGTGGAATTGGCGGTATTATATCCGCGGAACAGGGCGACTTGCAAAATTCGTCCTCTATCCCCTCTATTAATAGCCGAAGTCGCGAAGCTGGCGATTTGCAGGACATGTATCGCCGTACGCTAGCTGCCTCCTGGGCGTGTCGAGCTGGCGAACTCCCCCCTGACCGTTTGGTCGAAGACATCTTCGCGGGAGGTGACGGCTGGGAATCAGGGGCCCCCAGTTTAAGACTAGACGATGATAATGAAGAAAGTACGTCGTTTAGTGATGCCGACTCCCGACGGACAATTCGCGACGGTACGGATGATAGGAGGTCCAAATCATCCTTCGGAGGTCATCGAAGAGGCCTCAGCAAGAGTAAAGAGAATCTCGAACTTTTAGGATACGGGATGCGCCCAAGGAAAGGGAAAGCTAGGGAAGTTTCTGAGTTTGACCTTCGTGAAGACCTGAGGAGCTGGGAAATTTCTGCGCTCCAGTGATTTGCGGCCCAGGATCCCCGGAATATCGTGACTTTTACCGAAGGAGTGTGTACTGTGTACGATTAGCGGAGCATAAGGGTAGAGATTGAGCCGGGTGCCGAGCTGGCTCTTTAAAACACGTTCTATATAAATATATAATATACGATTAAGGTAAGACTGTCCTCCTATACAGCACGCCCTTGGTACCCATCTGACATTGATAGCAGATCACTTATTAGCATTACTAAAGTAACATTATGGTGGTTGATATATCTTGATTTTCTCGTCCCGCTTGATTCGCCGAGTACATTTTTACAATCCTTGTACATGTACTTTCATGGTAACCTAGTCAACCATGCAGAAGTTTTATCAGCGAGAACCAATTTTGCATGTAACGATTAATATTAAATAATCCTCCTTGTGGTGCCAATAACTACTATATATTTAATTTAATTATAATAATGCTCTGCTTCACGACAGTGGTTTTCTGCTCCAATTTGACTCCATGGATCCCAGTCAATCTTTCAACGCTAGTAAGGCACTAAGTGCGGCTAATCACGTGAGAATTTTCCTGTCCCAGGAAAAAAGTTTGGCATCCGTCGGAGGAAAGATTCCCAACTTTTTTTTTTAATTATGCCCCGAATGGAAACACAGGGCCGTTCGTCCTGTGGTCCCATCATTACGGATGTTTAAGACGTCGTCGCAAAATGCGGCGGCCTGTCTTCGATGCCAATTCGGCCCTCCGCGTTCTCCAAAGGCCCTGACGACTCTCCTCCTATCCCAAGCATTTGGCCTCCGTCAAACCCGATATAATAGCACAACACCCCCAAATCAACCTGGCGAAACAAACCCTAAACTATACCCGGTATTAGGCGTCAAGAAGTCGCGCTACCAAAGACATATTGCCCGCTTAGATGTGAAGACGCTGGGAGAGGTCGGTGAGGTTGTGATTCTCAAGGAGAGAGCGAGTCGACCAAAGCAGATGACCGTTCGCAAGTTTTCAAGGATACTAGAAAAGGAAACTGATGGTGATGCTCCCTGGGACAATCCGTCTGAGCTCCTGAAAGAGGTCGATAAAACAAGACTGCAATTAGGAGGCGCCAAAGAGGTGATTGAAAATATTGAGCAAATCCGGGGGAACCGCGAACCTGGAGACAAGCTGGACCGAAACGAATGGCGCAAGCTGCGGAAAATATTAGAAGATGGGTTTACAGCTCATCAGCTAACCGATTACCGCAAACAATTCGAACCACCTGCGAGTACCTCTGACCAAAATGACGTCTCGGCCACACCGCATTCCGGATGGAGGCCTGGGACCTCACTTTTTCTGGAAATGGACCCCGAAGCTCAGAAACAGACAGCATCCAGGATCGGGAGCCTCGGACATATGGCTGGAAAAATTGCTCTAGCGGAGATGGTATTACGAGATTGCTGGCAGCTATCCGTTTTGGGTGAGATCGGTCAATTGGACATCCATCTGGCGCCCCAAGAAATTTTCATGCTCCTATTGCCTGATATTAGCCCTCTCAAAGACCTTGCCATCACCTATGGCGCCAAGATAGATGTTTCGCGATCTTTAAACCTTGTGAGAATTACTGCAAACGAAAGTGCCTGTGAACTTGTTCGACAGGGTGTCGTGGAGTTTTTCCCTAGGATAATCTCCAAAACTGTGGACCTCCCCAGTAGAGGCTTTGTATTCCATGGAAGGAACAGAAGATTCGAGGAGCGATTTTTCCGCTCCATGCAAAAGTCGCTCAATGTCTTTTGCTGTAAAGAGCAAGGGACAAACCAAATAAAGATCTATTTCGTTCAGGAGATGGAGAAAGACGCAGAGGAGGCATACAGGAATATCGAAACCGCAGTATCAATGACGGAAGAAGACCAAACCCTCTTCTGCACATATTTGTCGGACACTGAACCGGCAGTTATGTACTCCGTTTCCTACCAGGAGTTCCTGCCTTGGGCTGATCGCCAGAGACGATGGCTAAGATGGATGAAACCCCTTTCTGGCGCAAAAACTCCAAGTGGTACTCAATCAGAACCGCCCCCAGCTCTCGTCCAGAAAGGTCATGGATCAGTTTGCGAGAAAGTGTGCAATGAGTTGTTTAAACCACCAGCTTCATCCAGCTGGCGCAGCCCTGGCCAGCCTCACATTCGCGAGGTCGTTGTCGCTTCCCTCGGAAAATCGTTGTTTGCGAATCAACAATCAATGAAACCCGGAAAGATGAAATTTAAATCTTTCAGTCCTACGGTCCCTCGAGCTTTCGCTGCCAATATCTCTAATCCCATATCGTTCCTCCAACGCCTCTCTCCGTTACCGAACGTAGGAAATAGTACCTTTCACCGAATTTGCCTCAAACCATCAGCTAAAAACAAGACGCGCCTCCCGCCTATTGAATTAGAACTCGACATCTTACTCCGATATGCTGGTAAACGTCAATTTCTGGTACCAATTCTACGAAAAGCCACTGCCATCGTCCATAGAGCGGACATAGACGTGTTACTGCCGGAAACGTCGCTAGACCTCCGCTTTAAGAAATTCACACACTATGACCTTCTGGAAGGCCGGAAAGCATCTGCTTTGTCACAAGCCGAGAAGCAGAGGGCTGATATCTCCAGCATTTCACAAGTTATCCAAAGTATGGTATCGGAAGATGTTTACATGCAGCCGCGTATGCCCATGTCCTGCGAGCTGGCGATCCCACGCAAACTGATCGCCAAACGATCATCCGCCGCGGCAACAGAAGGTTCGCAAGGCAGCGGGGAAGGAGAGGCAGACTTCGTTACAGGGACATATATGCTGCCTCCCATACGTTACCTCAGATCAGCTCGAATTTTGCGCTTCAACTACAAGGATCTCGAGCTCAGTTACTCACACGTGCATATGGGTCCTGCCTTACCTGAACATGTGATCGATATGACCATTTCTCTGGGTCGGGATGACAATGAGCTACGGCCGGAGCTTTGCCAACCAAATACCCATCTCTCCTCTGCTGTCGCGAATGGTAAATCTGAGGGATCGCTTCAGGCCGCGTTCGAACAATTCTATGCCCAAGCTTGCGAGATGGCTTTTGAACAGAGTGCTGCTGCGGCAAATTATAAGGGAAGGGTAGACGTCGGGGAAGCCGGGGACGAAGACGGCTTGCCAAACGTCACCACTGCCATTGAAGAAGATTATAAGCCGGACTTCAATCTTGACCCTGAGGACATGTTTAATGAGTGGGTGGAACAAGGGTCAGAAGGGGAGTCTGAGGATAGATTTAATAGCAAGGCCCGGAACGGCTTGGAATAAACTGGTGGATACTTCGGCGCTTTCGATTTCTTAATTTTCCCCCTGTACATTTAGTGTTTTTTTTTTACTCCGTTATAGATCATATTGTATTCCTTTTTGTGTAGGTTGCATTGTCTTCTGTGATTTTGGTGTTTAGGGTGGGTTGTTTGCTAGTGACGTTTACCTATCTACGCCCCGCTGGGCGAAATGTATACATGCAAAAATAGAAATGGGCCCATTGATTAGAAAGGCAGCTGGATTCAGTACTTTGAACATATCCATGGATATTTTTAAGTATGGTCTAGGATTGAATAGATAAAAACCTCTTGTTCCTTTCAAATCCCAGCTACATGTATGTAACACATTTGCTGTAGCAAACCGACGAAAAAAACCAATTTCACCAATCCCACTGCATGGAGAGCGGCCATCCTCCCAATTTTTTTAGGCAGCATTCATGCGGCTGGATAAACTCGGTTCATCAAACCCTCCAGACTATATCCACCAAGAGACACGCACCACGGACCCACTGTCGTATCAGACGCCTAGTCATCCATACCACTATCATTATCATCACCATCAATATCATCAGCAGCGCCTCCAGCTGGAGAGTGATTCCCAACAGAGCGGTCCGCTAACCTGAGGAGCCTCAATAGATAGATGAACCGATCAGATCACTTTGCCCATAGTATCAACAAAAAATTCCGCCATTGGGCTAACCTCGGGATACCGACTTGGGTTTATACAGCGTAGGCCATCTAGACATGTCGTCCATCCCTGCCATTTCGCGGAATGTATCTCATTTTCGATTTACCATATCGAGCTGTTGCTCAACCGAAATTTCCGCCCTTATCGCCTTACCTCCGTATACGAACAGAACTTTACACGGAACGCTGTGCAGAGCGCTTTGACAGCATCGAACGACGTGGTTATGTACACTATTAAGTTCCAGAAACCCTGCAGTGAAAGGACTACTGCAGATAAAAGAGACAAGCCAAATACTGGGTCATCCGGACTAGAAATGCGATGGATACGGTTTATGGTGGAGGGCGCCTTAGAAGGGTAATTTTCTTGTGTCAGCAAACATCCCATCCAAAATAAATTAAAGGCATGATACAAAATGTTAGAAAAGAAAGGGAGGGATAAATATCCGTTGATTAGAACGAACCCAAGTTAGGAGTAGTGAAAGGAAAAACAGTGAGACTCGTTTCATGTACAAATAAGTTGCGGTATGTCTGTCAACAGTCTGCGCGTGTCGTAAAATGGGCTGGCTCGTGCTCCACCTTCTGCTTTGGCTAAAGCTCGAGGTTTGGGTAGGCGCGAGCGACGCACCGCCGTGTGATCTTGAATGGACGTACGCAGTAGGAGCGCTGCTCACTGCGCTTCGATTTTCGAGTTCGTCGAGGCCTAAATCGTTTCCCCCAGCGTCGGTAGGTCCACTTGATACTGGTGGTGCGTGCTGTTCATAGTTTGATCTCGATTCATCTTGAGCAGCTCCCGTCGCATAAAAAGTGGGACCTGGTATAAAAGTTGACGGTTTCCGTGTTGGAAGTTGCTCGTGATTAATGTCAGACCTTGCGCTCTCTGCTGTTCTTTCTGGCGTTTCGCGGGTTGACAGATCCGTCCTCGACGGCATCCTTTCATTGGCGCCTGTATCTCCTTCTCCTAGAGGCTGTACATCTCCGGAAGAGGGTGGGGATTCGAAAGTTGAGGCATTTTCAGGTTCATTGTCCGCCCTCCTGGCAACTATACTCAGTGATGGAGCAACCACTTGCAAACTAGTAGCGGTGTCACGCCGAACCCACTGATGATGTTTGTCTGGGAGGTCATGAACAGCATCCACGGAAAGTTTCTTAATCTTCATTCGCTTCGAGTTGATTTCGATGCCCTGATATAGAAGGATCGCAATGGTCATAATTATTGTGAGCCAGATTGGTCCATAAAAAAAAGCGAAGCGAAAAGCTTGCCATTCCGGTCTAATCCAGCACCATATCTGAGACATATATTTGTTAACAATCGGGTTACTATATCACAAGACCGGCCATACGCTTTACTCACCACAGCAGCTCCGTAGACAGGGCCTGATGCCTTCGTTTCCACAAATAGAAAGGCGAAGGCGGGGACGAGCGGTACTATGTAGCACATGATCAAGTAACGCCATTCTAGCCGTTTTAATTCAGATGGTGTGTACTTGTGAGATGCGGTCAGGTAGACGTTGATGGCCATGCAAAGGATCCAGAGAGCATTTGTTGGCAAAAACCTACGCTCATGAAATATTTGTAAGTTTCCATCTGAATCAACTGGGGCTTCATTTCAAATTGGATAAACACACCATTGTATAAGAAACGCCTGACATCTACAAAGACTACTACCCGAACCACGAGAGATTCCATCCCCCCCAATCATAGTGCCAACATTCGCAAGGACGTTACCCCAGGTGGCATAAAACATTAGTCTGTTGACCGGCGTTTGAAATAGTTTGCTCCACAGAAAACTGGTTATGACAAAAAATGACGAAGTGACGGAGACGGCGGACATCGCCCGAACACTAGCTTCGATCGCATGGAGCTGGCAGCTTGATAGCATTATCACCGCTTGGATTCCCCCGGATTCATGCGTTGTGCATTAAGGCACGGTTGATATCCATTCTGCATAGGGCTGAGATCCTGCAGCTGAAACTTCCGTTGCCCGTCTTTTCAAACGACACACGACCCAAGACGTCACTGCCGTAGCGTACCCGGAAGTCATCTTGTTTGAGCTATCTCATGTTTGGATCGATAGAACTTTATCAGAACGTGGGGGAGAGCGGGGCTGCTAATATTGGTAAATGGTCTTTCCATGGTAATGACAACAGGTAGGGTTTCCTGTTTTGGGATTATTAGAGCTTAAAAGTCAAGACGGCAATGAGACATAGTATTCGAAACAGCTGCATGACACCGAATGAGACGGGAAAATCTGTTCTGATTCCTCATCATATCTAGGACTGTACTGTCAGAGGGGAGAAAAAAGATTTCCAGATGCTCCCGCTATACAAAGACGTATACAAACACTTGATGCGGTTGGAAGGTGGAGGCTCCATGTGGGTTTTTTGCTATGTCGTCATGTGCCTATAAGCGCGCGGGAACGCGGGAGTGGCTCCCGAAGTGGCTCCCTTGGCCATCTTGGCCTCCTTGGCATGTTGATATCAGATCATACAGTCTCGGGAGACTACATTCTCTGGACAGTACCTGACATCAAATACATTGAGCGATGGACTTGCGCTGATAATTTCAATCCTACCTAATCTCAGGAAATGGGTCCCTTAAAGCCTGTATATCCATGTAGGTATTCCGCATCTAAAATATTTTGCGCCCGCCATCGTTTCGGCCAACGCTACGCCCCCAGGTATTTCCCTCATCAATGGATATCCCGACGATATAGTTTTGTTCCAGACTGTGGTAACTCTCCAGAACTTGACCCCGACTATCGCGAGTTTTACAAGTATACCGGGGGACGCTGGTTGTGGGGTGAAGAAAAACAATTACGGCTCCGTTACAAAGAATTCAATGTCAATGCCTTGCAGCGCATAGCAGCCCAGGCAGTCGGAGCGAACAAATGCGAACATATTTCTAAAGTCACAGATGGCAGGCACAACAAAGTATTCAGGCTTGTAATGGATAACGGCACGGTTGCCATCGCAAGCATACCATATTTAATCGATGGATTTCCCAAATACTACTCAACTGCATCAACAGTCGCATCGATGGAATTTGTAAGGCGTTTCAGCTGGTTTTGTTGTTTAATTATACTGCTTTTTAACTTTTAAAATAAACGAGGAGGGCTAATGGAGACGCATTCTAGGTGAGAACAATACTTGGGATCCCTGTTCCTAAAGTTCTGGCATGGGACGCGAACGCGGAGAATGCAGTAGGCACGGAGTTTATCCTGACCGAAGAGGCCAGAGGGACTCCGGTGAAGGACGTATGGGCAAATATGGAAGTGCGAGATCAGATAGCTTTCATTGAAGACATTGTCTCAATCCATAAGAAACTCTTGTCTGTCACCTTTAATCGGTACGTATCAGCATTTCCACACCCACGCAAATAGGAAGACACCGAATTGATACATTTTTCTGGTCAAAGGTATGGAAGCCTGTATTTTTCAAGCTGCCCTATCAAGGGGTCGAGGGCTGAAGTTAAAGGCCTTATTTCCCCTGCCATTCAACGAGACGTCATGGACAAGTTTGCCATTGGGCCTACCGTTAGAGAAGACTTTTGGTTCAAGGAGAGAGCAAACATGGATATAGACTGGGGCCGCACCCAATTGACATATCTTCAATGCTCTTGCTGATGGATCGCAGGGCAAACTCCTCTCGAATATGCAGTGGCAGTCGGTCAACGAGAAATACACTGGATGAAAGAGCATCCCAATATGAGGGAGATTGATATTAATTCGGATGACCCACCGACAGATGAATTGCTATCATCAGTAGCACACAATTCCCTATTTGACAAGTACATGCGTATTGCTCCTCTGCTCCTACCAAAGGACCCGGAATTGGTGGCATCTTACCTTTTCCATCCACATTTTCATAGCGAAAATATATTTTTGAAAGGCAATCGGATCAGTAGTATTCTTGGCTGGCAACATGTATGGGCGGGACCTTCATTCACCGAGGCCTCCCCACCAGCATTTGTTAAGGTCGATAGCGATGATTTGACCCTCGATTATCCAGATAAATATAAGGATCTAGCGGAGGACGAAAGAAGAGAGATCGATGTAAAAATCTCTCAATCTGTTCTCCGGTACGCTTACCAGAAATTCGTCTCCAGGGACGTTCCCCAGCTTGACAAACTTTTCTCCTTCGATTTCCAGCAAATCAGAGTATTACCTATCCGGATATGTGTCAGCTCATGGGAAGCCGACGATATCGCACGGTTCAGGGAATCCCTTATCAAGATTCAACGGTTGAGTTTCCACTCCCTTTCCCCTCCTCATTTGAAACGCAATCATGCCATAATCCAGTCACGCTGACCATAACAAAACCATAGACGCTGGGACTTTTTGGGTATAGAGGGGTCGATTCCGTACAAATTTACCGACGACGAATTAAAGAGGCAAGCGGATAGCGCAGATACATTCAACCGACATCAGGACTTCATGGATCAGATTTCACCTCTCGTGACTAGATGTGGATGGACGAGCAACAGTACATATCCGCAGGCGGTGAGAATGTTTGCTGAGATAGCGAGGGAGGTGCATCAAGATGGCAACGTTGACGAAGGCATAAAAGCTGAATTTCAACAGTTCATCGATAAAGAATCAGAGCTTGAAGGAGAGCCGAAATAAATTCTCCCAGCCCCCCATCTTTGTGTTGTCTTTTGCCATTTTTCCTGTACTATTCTCTCTCTTTGTACTGTATGAATAGCGAGACGATACCCCGCTTAGTCCATTAGATATGCTGTTATATAGCAAATATATTTATAACATTTCTTTTGCATAAAGCTGAGTGCTTGTTCCTTTGTAGGTGGTTCAAGCGCAGAAAAGAGGTTGTTGGTGGGTCGAAAAGTTTAACCGTAACCAAATATCTGACGTAGGAGGGGTGATCCTCAACGACGCTAATAAATGGCGGAAGCCAGCACCAACATCGAAGAGCTGAAAAAGAACCACCACCGCGATACCCGGCAAGCAGTCCACGAAGACAGATAATTTGTCAAACATCGCCCCGAAGTATTTCCAAGTTACCTTTTTGTAGCTTTGTTATATATACGCTTCATCGATCCTGATTGCTCTCCTCCTAGCCAAGACACCCTGCAGAGAAGCGATACCAACAAGCCCGTCTTCATCATGCCATTACTTTAAAGATCGCCGCACGGATTTTACACAGCAAGATGGAACGTACGAGGATCGCAAAGGTAAGGGCAGCGGCTTGAAGCCCGTCGAAAATCTACAGGTAGCGCTGACTTTCTTTCTTGCATGTACGTAAAGGTGGACAATGTGACTCTTTCGAGACGGGGAGAGCAAGTCCTCGGCACCCTGCATCTCACACCTCACCACCTCATATTTTCGCATACCCCGCCAGCTACAGCTGCAACCGCAGATCAGCCGCAGGGAGATAGTGTGGCCCCGAAACCAAAAGAGCTCTGGATCACATACCCGATCATTTCCTTTTGCACCTACAGACCCGCAGCCGCATCTTCAAGACAACCATCTTCGATACGGCTCCGATGTCGTGATTTCACATTCGTCTGTTTCTACTTCCCCAACGAGGCTAGAGCGAGAGATGCATATGAGAGCATAAAGTCCTGGACTTGCAGGCTTGGTCGGATCGAGAAACTCTATGCTTTCACCTACCAGCCCCCACCTCCGGAGCGTGGTCTGAACGGATGGAATCTGTACGATCCACGGGAAGAATGGTTGCGCTTGGGTGTTGGAAAGGCAGACACAAACTGTGGCTGGAGGATATCTACTATTAATCAAGATTATTCGGTATGGATAAGTCCTGGTCCTGGTTCTTGTCCATTGCGTTAAACACACTGACATGTTTGTTCTGCAGTTCTCGCCCACCTATCCCGCCCTTCTTCCAGTCCCTTCGACAATGTCCGATAATACGATCAACTATGCTGGAAGGTATAGATCTAGAGCTCGAATACCTGTTCTTACCTATCTCCATCCTGTCAACAACTGTTCCATTACAAGATCTTCGCAACCGCTGGTAGGTGTTCGTGGGAAGAGAAGCATACAAGACGAAAAGCTTTTAGCGGCTATTTTTTCGACATCTCGTCCGGAGAGGCCTCTTGCGAACTATACGCCTCCGTCATCCTTGGAGGCTGAATCATTAAACTCCAGCCAGGAAGAACAACCTAATGCTCCAGCTGATTTTGAATTATCCAACGCTGAACAGCTTGAAGACGAGGTGATTTCTGCGGCAAGGGAGGAAGGTACTGCAAGCCAGCCCCAGATTTATGGCGCGCAGCAACACAATCTTATCGTCGATGCGCGTCCAACTGTGAACGCATTTGCGATGCAGGCTGTCGGCCTAGGGTCCGAAAATATGGATAACTACAAGTTCGCTACCAAGGCTTACCTGGGGATTGATAATATTCATGTTATGAGGGATTCTCTGAACCGTGTTATTGATTCGCTCAAGGAATCCGATGTAACACCACTCGGGCCAAACCGAGATCAGCTTGCGAGGAGCGGTTGGTTGAAACATATCACTGGAATACTTGACGGAGCGGCTTTAATTGCGCGGCAAGTGGGCTTGCAGCACTCTCATGTGCTCATTCACTGCTCGGATGGATGGGATAGAACTGCCCAGCTGAGTGCGTTGAGCCAGTTATGTCTCGATCCATATTACAGAACGATGGAAGGATTCATGGTCCTGGTTGAAAAGGATTGGCTTTCTTTTGGTCACATGTTTCGTCATAGATCTGGATTTCTAAATAGCGAGAAATGGTTCCAAATCGAGAATGACCGGTTGGGGGGAGATGCTAACCGTACTGGCTTTGGAGATGCCGGTGGCGCTGGAAAAGCACTAGAAAATGCTCTTCTCAGTGCCAAGGGCTTTTTCAACAGAGATAACGCGAGCCGGGATTCATTGGGTGAGTCGGACGGGGAAACTAACGCGTTGGACTTGGATAGTTCTAAAAAGCCTGCCTCGCGGATATCCACACCCGCGAATGGCGTTGAGGTGACAAAAGTCAAGGAAACTAGCCCTGTTTTTCACCAGTTCCTTGATGCGACATATCAACTGTTATACCAGCATCCCACGCGTTTTGAGTTCAACGAACGCTTCCTTCGACGACTTCTATATCATCTCTACTCATGCCAATACGGGACCTTCCTCTTCAATAGCGAAAAGGAACGAGTAGATACAAAAGCCAAGGAAAAGACAAGAAGCGTGTGGGACTATTTCCTCGCCCGGCGAGAACAGTTCACGAACCCGCAATATGATCCTGTCATAGATGATAATAAGAGGGGTCGGGAACGGCTGCTTTTCCCTCGCCCCGGCGAGGTGAGGTGGTGGAGTGAAGCCTTTGGCCGTAGTGATGCGGATATGAATACCCCACGCAGCGGTGTATCTCTGGATAAAGATTACCCTTCTGGCTCGAGGACACCGGTGCTCACTGGAGTTGAGACCGCCGAACGATCTTTCGGCAGTTCTGCATTCGCGCAATCCGCACCCAGCAATACTACTAGTATGCCATCGGGGGGGGTAGCAGCCCTTGCTGCCGGACTGTCGGGCCTAGGCCTACCCACTGGCCGGGAGAGCAGCCAGGGAAAGCGAACTGAGGCGGCAGGCAATCAGGAGATGGAAGTTGAGATGCAGTAAATGGGGTAGTATTCATATTATATTTCCAGACTTTTCCCTCCTTTCTTTGTTTTCAAATGCTGTTGGGAGATATGGATGGCGGCGTTGAATATATACATCCGTTATCATGCGTAGGTTAGCTTCTATTGGGTTTGCATTGGAAAATGAGACGACTGATGGAACGACGTTTTCATTTATTTTTATTCCTCAGTATTAAGAATTAACAGGCATATATATATATATATCTTCTCTTTCTCTTTTGAGGCACTGAGACCTCATCGTTCCATAACTCCATAACAGCATCATTGGAAGTTGGAGGTCGTGTGTTTAACATCTTTCCCTAGCAGCTCGCAACACACAGTAACTTAATTGAACAAATTGACAATTTCAATGTCTAATGCAATGGAACTACATCATTAAGTATGCAAATAATGCCCCAACCTAAATCATATGCGTCTTAATCTCTGATATCGTTCAAACCACTTGTCGCAGCTGGAGGTTTGGTGTTCCAGGCGCGAAGCCCAAAACGGCCTAGTGGCCCTAACACTGTCCCAAAGCGGAATCAGGGCAAACCCCAAGCCCTACCCGGAAATATCCCCCACTAAAACCCAACGGCAAGCGAAATCAAACCTCGCCAGGAAGACGAAGACGAAGAGAAGAGAAGCGCTCCCAGCCGTCGCCGTCGCCCAACGAATCTCCCTTCCCACGACACGACCCCCCTTTAATCCCCGGCGGACCTTGCTTTCTTTTTTTGTTTACACAAAAAACAAAAAACACCAAATTGCAATCATGGCTGCCGTCCAAGGAGCGATCTCGAAGCGCCGCAAGTTCGTGGCTGACGGTGTCTTCTACGCTGAGTTGAACGAGTTCTTCCAGCGCGAGTTGGCTGAGGAGGGATACTCTGGTGTTGAGGTCCGGGTTACTCCCACGGTTACCGATATCAGTACGTCTCACTGCAGTTTTTTTTGATCTATTTTTTGTTGGGCTTGCGAGATGGAGAAGGGGCAAAAAACGGAAGAGCATACCTATCCCGGTTTACAAGGTGTTCACGGTCTGCAAGGGTTGCAATTGAATATGGGAAAAGGAAGAACTTGTCGAAATTTTGCATTGCATTACATTGGACAAGTTGCAAAGGGGTAAAACAGATAAAAAGATGGAAGGGCACGATGGGAACGACGTGGGAACATGAACGAAACGGGAGCCATAAATTTTCGGAGCATCTGGATAAGAAACTAACCATCTCACTCTTTTTTTTTTCACCATAGTCATCCGTGCCACTCACACCCAAGAAGTTCTGGGCGAACAAGGCCGCCGCATCCGCGAACTCACCTCCCTAATCCAGAAGCGCTTCAAGTTCCCCGAAAACTCCGTCTCCCTCTACGCCGCCAAGGTCCAGAACCGTGGTCTTTCTGCTGTTGCTCAGTGCGAGAGCTTGCGATACAAGCTGCTCAACGGTCTCGCTGTCCGAAGAGCTTGCTATGGTGTCCTCAGATTTATCATGGAGAGCGGTGCCAAGGGTTGCGAGGTTGTTGTGTCTGGGAAGCTGAGAGCTGCCCGTGCCAAGAGCATGAAGTTCACCGTATGTTCATATCCATGACATTGCATTTTTGTTTATTTTCAGCAGTACGATTTTCTTTTGGCCAGCGGGAGGTTTTTGAGGGGGCCAGGATGTTTTTTGGTTGAATGAATTCACACCTACCTATCCCCATGCGTATCCCCATTCCATCGCCTCAAAAATTCCAATGCCCAGATCCACGCACACCCAGCACAAGGGAAATTTTCTCCTAGGTATCAAACATCAACTAACCAACCCAATACAGGACGGCTTCATGATCCATTCCGGCCAACCCGTCATTGACTTCATCGACAGCGCCACCCGCCACGTCCTCCTCCGCCAGGGTGTCCTCGGTATCAAAGTCAAGATCATGCGCGGCAGCGACCCCGAAGGCAAATCGGGTCCTCAGAAATCCCTCCCTGATTCCGTCACCATCATCGAGCCCAAGGAGGAGCAGCCCGTCCTGCAACCACTCAGCCAGGACTACGGCGCCAAGGCTATTGCGGCCCAGCAGTTGGCGGAGCAGCAGCGATTGGCTGAGCAGCAGGAGGCGGAGGCTGCGGGTCAGGTTGCTGGTGGTGCGGAAGGTGTAGTGGAAGGGGTTCAGGAGTAAATTTTTTGTTTGTTAATGATGAATGGAGCTCTTTTTCTATTGTTCTGTTAAAATGTTCTAATTGTTTTTTTTTTTTTTTTTTTTCTTCCTACCCAAGGGTCATGTGTTGATGATCTGTTTGGCGCAAAATAAATACAAGATTATTTTCCCTTCTGCTGGTTTTGTTCGATTAGGCTTCTGCTTTGTCTCTTGTCCATTAGGTTTGCTGCTACAAGGGGATGGAAAACTCGACTGATCTGATCCCTGTTGGTACGTATGTGATGGTGCATATACGGGGCCCTCTACCCCAGGATGATTGATTGAATCTCTCCAAAGTGAAAATGAGAAAAAGAGAGTCTCAGTGATAAAATCTACACCGAAATCTTCCTGCTAATAAGTTCCTTACCATGTCGTGCAATGCCCAGGTGCCCAGGTGGTGAACACGGATTACTACTTTGGGCATGAATATATATCTACCACCCATAGTCGCGCCACCGGCTCATATTACCTAGCGCTAAAAGCAACCAATGCAAAGAAATGATTTTTAACAAGCCAAAAACAATGTATTCATATCTATTCTTCCATTCTTCTAGCTCTAGCTCTAGCTGTGCCTGCGCAATGCAACCCCGGTTGATTTTGTCAGTAAGAACCACGCGCCTCCTTTTTCTTTTCTCTTTCTTCAATCATCATCATCATCATCATTTATACCCCAAGATCCGTTCTACATCGTGAAATAGGCCCCCAAGGGCGAATACTCCCTCCGCCAAATCATACTCAAATCCACGCCAGCCAGGTGTGAGTGACTAAAGAGCATGAAGAAAAGAAAACCGGAAAACGGGAAAACAGAAATCTCCCTCCTCATAGGAAAGCCTCAATGTTAATCTCCAGTGTGCTGACGGGGTATTTCAACTCGAACTTCTCAAGCACTGTCGGATGCAAAATCCCGAAGGAACCAATGACGTGATCCTTGCCGGAAATTTTGACGTGTACGGAGGCTGCATGGCCGGTGAAATATGTCGGATCTAAGATATAAAAAAAAAGATAGAAATGAAAACGTTAGTGGTTGGTTGTCCATAAAAGCTCTACCATTTCCCCTTTCTCCGTATCTATGATTTTGGGATGAAAAATATACGGACCTTCCAACTCTTCAATCCAATACGTAGCATTCCCCATCGACGGATTATCCAGCCCTTCCTCTCCAATAATGAACGCAGTCTTCAGCATCGCCATAACCCTATCAAGCAACCCATGCACAATCTCAAACCCACTGTTCTTCCCATACCAGGCCGCAGCGAAATGTCTCTCATTCCTACTCTTACGCTCAAGCGAAACATCCTTGAACGCAACGTCGCTAACCTCAAAGATCTTCATGGGAATCGCATGATGTTTATTTTCCCCAATTGTCTTCAAAAGGCCCGGCAGCAGGCTCGTGCGGACGACTTGAAACTCTATCGTTTTGGGATTCGCAAGCTTGACGGCTGTATTGCCGTCGTCCTTGCGGTTCAGCCAGGCAAAGTTCTCGTCGTGCGAGCAGAGGATGAGAGGCATGACTTCGGACCAGCCGGCCATCGCGGCCTCTGTTCTGATGATGTCGGTGAGTTTGTTTATGGGTAAGGGTTGGGCGACTGTGCCGGATTTGCTGGGGAAGGACCGCGGGAGTTCATTGAAGCCGTAGGCGATGGCGACGTCTTCCAT
Organism: Blastomyces silverae; assembly: GCA_001014755.1. Lineage (NCBI taxonomy): Eukaryota > Fungi > Ascomycota > Eurotiomycetes > Onygenales > Ajellomycetaceae > Blastomyces > Blastomyces silverae. Next base: position 22,967 of record LDEV01002071.1, on the reverse strand, counting down.
GATATCTGCTTGATGGAGTACGTCTGCGCGGGTTACTGGGACTTGGACGTCGATTAGATCCGAGGACGTTTTGGATGGTTCGGCAAAGTAGGACATGCGCTTGAGGAGATTGCAAATTTCTGTGGCGGAGAGGGAGAGACCGCAACATTGGTTAATGTAGGACACACTGGCTTGAGCGGGACGGGGGTTAAGATCGGGGGTCTGTCGAGTTTCGTTGTTGTGCTCTGATACTATTCTCACGGGTTCCACTGTGAAGGGCTCTGATGTAAATTGGGAGAACATGGCAACCATGATATTGTTCACAACCTCAACTTTGGTCTTATCAGTTGCCGTATACTCAAGGAACACATTCTTGGTATCTAAGGTGATTTTCGAGTGGTCACCATTGATGATTGGTGGAAGCGAGCAGACAACACGGTTTGAGTCATAAATAACGGGGTACACAGGAGAATCCCGGATAATATGAAGGTATTTCCCTATGTGCTTATCTTTCTGTAGGAATTTTTAGTACTGTGGTGCGAATCACAAAATAGAACGTAGTGAAATATTACCTCATAGAACTCCATCATCTCCTCCCCATTCATCTTCTGTGTTTGATTTAACGGGACAAAGCTGATGTCCTTTGGAGGCAAAGCCTCATAAGTGAAGGGCCCCTTGAGTTTATCCAAGTCATGTGTTCCAATGGCTACTAATGTTCTCTGACGGGCAAGGTTTTGGTGCAATTTGTCCTGAAGGGCGATGAAGGATTCGTACCGAGCTTGATCGAAGTGGACATTCCGAAGGATGGCGCCCGAAATATAAGGGCGAATTTTCGTCGTCTAAATTTAAAGCTCAGTAAATGCCAATTTATACATATATACGTAGTTCTTTATTCCCATTCCTCACCTCCTCTTTTACAACGATTGTTTCCAGTTCGCCATTGGGGGGCGAAATGAGGCGATATTGGGGGGACGGAGATTTTTCACGGAAGATATTCAGCATGAGAGCAATGCCTTCAATGCAGAGGAGATCATATCTATAAATATCTTAGCCCCGATTATTCCGTATAACCATAGATACTACAGTGGTACCAACCGATTCGCGGGAACCTCAATCTTCAATTGCGGGGGTTCTTGTTTCCCATTTACGAACGGTCTTTCTGAATTCTCGGTCTGCGATTGATCAGAATGGACAGCTCGGGAGGGGGGTACAACAAGAGGCATATTACGTCTTCGTCCAGTTCAAGGCCTATCGAGGAATGATATTAGTTTGTGTGTTCGTAAGGAGGGGGTTGGTAATGGTCGGGGCGCATACCGAACTCGAAACATAGTTCGTCAAACTCCTCTGTAGTATACCTGGCGCATCACACAAAACAAACAGAGAAACGGATCAGACATGACCAAAAACAGACAGAGAAGCCAATTGGACTCACTCTCGCCCCAGCTCCTTGAAGAGAGCAGCCTTATCCACGGCGATGGTCGGCATGTTGGAGGGAGGGGTCTATATGGCGGGGAGATAGAACGCCGGACACAGTTTGATGAAACGGGTAAAATGTGGGTAAATTCAGCAAGGGAAAATTGTCCTGTAATCGAAATCAGGCTATCTAGCAGAGTGCAGACAGAAAAACAACCGTATTGAAAAGCACAATCTGGTTTTTTTCACGCGGAGTCAGTCCTTGTTCATGGAGGGGAAAAAAGACAGTTGAGTCAGCGAAAGAGATGAAAGCATGCTGCACCGCCACAGCCAGGCGCCTATTGCCAGAGCCACCAGCCACATCCCAAAGCAAAGGAAACAAAATACAGCGTGCGGATGCTTCCAGCAACCCGTAAAGACCAGCTTGTATTCTTGTTCCTACCGTCTTACTTCTTGTAAGCACACCAGGGTTGGATTTTCTGCTACTGGAGATACTCAAGGTGCGTTTGTGTTTGTGTTTGCGTCCTGCTGCTTGCTTCTGCTCTGCGGCTTTTTTCGTTTGTCCGCGCTGGCGATTGGCTTTGCTCTGCTCCCTACCTGGGCTCACCTCAACCCCACGAGACACACCCCAGACATCAATCGAGCCCTTGTACCTCACCGTGACATCTCTCCCCTCCACGCTGCTTCTTGCCCGCGCCAACTAACCCACCTTGCCGATATTCATTGCTCTCCAGATATATCTTCACCGCCTACGCTCAGGTTCATGCTTGGATTCCCCTCATCTGCCTATTGAGTCCCTCCGTCGATATCCAGCAGTCTAAGAAGAACTCAATTGGCCTTCCCCTCCCCGGTCGAAAACACAACTCTCTGGGGACCCTGTCGCAGCATCGTCTCCTCCTCCCCCCTCCTTCTCCTCTCCTAATCAACAGACTCCTCCGCTAGCTATGGAAGGCCAAGGCGAAAATGATGAGCTCTACCCTATCGCTGTTCTGATCGATGAACTGAAGGTACGCCCTCCTGCTCCTCCTCGTTCCCCCCCTCCATTATTCTCTGCGGCGGTAGCAACCCTGGTAAAAGCAGGCTTCTCACCCAAGATATAGCATGAGGATGTCCTCCTCCGTTTAAACGCCATTCATCGCCTATCTACTATTGCTCTGGCTCTTGGTCCGGAACGAACACGGGACGAATTGATTCCTTTTCTTGACGGTTTGTCTCTCTCTCAGCCTTCTTCTTGATATGCGGGTCCATCGTCGTAATCGAAACTCCAAAAAGACTGACCAAGCCTACTGCTATCCCTCCCATCCAGAGTCCGTCGAAGATGAAGATGAAGTTTTGACTGCGCTCAGTGAGGAGATGGGCAATTTCGTCGACTATGTTGGTGGCCCGGAATATGCACACATTCTACTATCTCCGCTAGAGAATTTGGCTGCGATTGAGGAACCCTTGGTGCGAGAAAAGGCAAGTTGCCTTTTGGCCCCCAAATGGAATGAAAACTCTGAGCCTGGCATACCTGCAGCCACGCACGCGCGACCGTCTACTGACAAATATATCGATCTACAGGCGGTTGAATCGCTGAACAAGATTTGCGGACAGCTTTCTTCGAAGCAGATCGAAGATTACTTCATACCCCTCACTGTGAGCCTCTCGAAAGCGGACTGGTTCACCTCCAAAATATCCGCCACAGGCCTCTACAGCGCTCCATACTCCAAAGCCTCCCCCACTTCGCAGCAAGGTCTTCGACAGCAGTTTGGACACCTGGTCCACGATGACACTCCCATGGTTAGGCGCCAGGCAGCAAATAACCTTGCCAAGTTCACCAAAGAGATGAGCACACAAGTGATCATAGACGAAATAATCCCTCTCTTCCAATACCTTGCAAACGACGACCAGGATAGCGTGCGACTATTAACAGTGGATATCTTGATATCAATCTGCGAAGAGATCCCCAAGGAGCAACAGTCAAGCCATGGTGTCCTTCTAACCGCACTGCGGAGTTTATTCGAAGATAAAAGCTGGCGGGTTAGATATATGGTGGCTGATAGGTTTGAAAAGGTACAATTAACATTCAGTTCATGAGCTGCGACCACGCTGTATCCATCCATAAATAGCTGACTGGTGCCGCCTACATAGATCGCAAAAGCTGTTGATGATGAGGTGTTGAATCGGGATCTGGTCCCTGCCTTCGTGAAGTTGCTAAAGGATACCGAGGCAGAAGTCCGCACAGCAATCGCCGGACAGATTCCTGGTAAGAAATGAACTGCGGCAGTACGTTTTCCTATGTAATCTAACACACTTATAGGTTTCTGCGAACTGCTCGATAGAGATACCCTTTTGAATGAAATAATGACTAGCATTGAAGACCTCGTGTCTGATCCTTCGCAACATGTGCGCGCCGCGCTAGGCATACAAATCAGTGGACTGGCGCCGATACTTGGCAAGGATGAGTGAGTGGTGTTTTCTTTTTCTCTCTTAAAATAATATATTGCTAACCCAGCCCGTTGCTTTAGGACTATTGCGCACCTGCTCCCTATGTTTTTGCAAATGCTGAAAGATGAATTCCCCGATGTACGTCTGCACATTATATCCAAGCTGGAAATGGTCAATAAAGGTATGTCTACACACGTCAATATAAGATACATTATCCCGCCATAACTCAACATGTTGTACAAATAGTTATTGGTATCGAGCTTCTATCCCAATCCCTCCTCCCCGCGATTGTTCAGCTGGCGGAAGATAAGCAGTGGCGTGTCCGCTTAGCAATCATCGAATACATCCCTCTTCTCGCCAGCCAGCTTGGCGTAAAGTTCTTCGACGAGCAACTCAGCGCTCTGTGCATGGGCTGGCTTGGGGATGCTGTGTTCTCGATTCGTGAGGCAGCTACCCTGAACCTGAAGAAACTGACGGAAGTGTTCGGCGTGGAATGGGCGAAAAATTCCATTATTCCAAAGGTTACATCGATGGGCCAGCATCCAAACTACCTTTATAGAATGACAACTTGTTTCGCTATATCTGTAAGTGGAAGCCAGCCTCTACCTTCCCCCCCTCTTTAGGTTTTCCTGTTTTATTTTGGGGAACAGGGGGAAGTTTAGCCCGATAGCGCTAATTTCACAATGATCAGACCCTCGCGCCAGCTGTCAACCTTACCATAATCGAGACCTCCATCCTCCCGATTCTCGAGAGACTTGTTGGCGACGACATCCCGAACATCCGCTTCAACGTCGCGAAATCCTATGCTGCCATGATAGATACCCTCCGACGCCTACCCGCAGAGGGCACGTTGGCCGAGCTCGAAAAATCCGGGCAGACGAACAGCACTCCAGGCCCGCGCAACCACACCATCGTACAGCAACAGATTCTCCCTAATCTTGAGAAGCTGCAGCAGGACGATGATGTGGACGTGCGATATTTTGCTACCACTGCCGCAAACAGCTTTTCAGAAGCCATGCAAACGTCGCCATGATTTTCCTCTCTCTCTCTCCCTAGAAAAATAACAAAAAAGAATACATTCAATATGCCCCTGAGAATACGGCCCGTTCTTTGTTTTATTTTAATCAATGACTTGACTAAATACATTATTTTCATGCATGCATGTTCGTGTTGCTGTCTGCTCTCCCTCTCCTCTCGCCCTTTGCTTTATGATTCACCGATCTAGAGGAACCCCCCTTTCCTTTCCCCTTTCCCTTTTCGTTTCTTTCTTTCTTTTTCTTTTCTATAATTGCTCGTGAGGAAGGGACGGGCTCAAAATTCAATAATCAATCGGGCCGATTAATCTAGTTTTCTATGCTGTCCTGATTTACGAAATGGGGGGAAAAAAAGGAAAGAAAGAAAGAAAAAAAGAAAATGAACGGGGGAAAGAAGGAGATGGTAGTGCGGTAGTGGAGGGGGGAGGAAAACATGCACCAGTACTTGAAAGAGAAATACTCCTTGCCCTTTGCTTGCTCTTTTATTTTTTTCCTTTCATGTCAGGTTAGAAAGTGGAAATGGAAATCATCATGTGCGCTTTGAAGAGTAAACCAGGCAAGCTTTGAAAAATCATAACTATATATTCGTCTTTTTATCTTTCTCTCCCCGCTCAGCATCCCCCATCCCCCTTTTTTGCTCCCACCTGTTGGCCTTCCGCCCCCTTTCCAAGTCTTCGTGTGTGTGCTAGACGGAGGCCGCACCGCAAATGCTTGACTCCCCTCCCCCATTATTTTTTTGAAACAAAGGGAAAAAAAGAAAAGATAGATGTATCGTATCGTATCGTACCGAAAATCCTTTTTTATCCCTCCTTCAAGGCGTATATATCCCGCTTAAGTATCCATGCACCGAGAGAAGGGTTGAGAGAAAAAGAAAAGGAAGAGTGAATCGATGAGACAGAAGCAGGTATTTTTTTCTCTTTTTCCTTCCTCTTTTCCTTTCTTGTTTTTCAAAGTATGCTGTATGCTACTGCCGCAGTTTGCCTTATCCTTTCTTCCCTTAACGCCTGATCCTAGGCCTTTATCCTCTATACATGCATGTCTGTTCCCTGTCGTTCATACAGAGTAGAGTGAGTTTCTTTCTTCCACCAGAAGCCCAACCTTCGATTCGTCCTCGCAATCAGGCAGCAAAAGCGCCCAAGAACCTATCTAAATCACGTGTCACCGCGTTTCGTGTTCTTCTCCATCAATTCTTCAAAAACTCCTCTTCCGCGCACTTTTCATCTCCGATAATTTCAAAACTTGCCGGTTTTCAACGTATATTTATTGAGACATTCACTCCCTGTCGTTTCTCGAAAAGTCAAGAACCTTTGATATAACAATTGCCCCTATTTTTTTCGTTTTATTTCTTTTGCTAATTTGTTCGCAATCTCACCGCTTGGCGATAACGCGCTCTTTTTCGATGGCGCGTCAAATAACTAAATAACGAGAGCGGATAGTTGAAACAAGAGTGATTTCCTGGCCTTTGCGTATAAGTGCCATCAGGACTCTTGCCCAGGTGAAAAAAAAGAAAAGAAAAGAATTTCAAATTCCCCCTTTTTTTCTTTCTGGATATGTTTTTTTGATAATCATTTATGCGAAAATCTGTTGACAACATATTTTATTTCACACCATTGTCCATCTCTGTCTCTTATATACCCCTTTTATTTAAACGTTTCCACGGCGCGACAACCCCAGCTTCAGCTTTACCAGAACAACCCAACCAAAAGAAAAGAAGAGGAAAGCCATGTCTTCCCCAGGTACAAGTACATGGCTCTCACCGCTCGTGGGCTACCGCTACACATCTCCCACGCCCGCACAGCTCAGCGAACGGCGCGCGCTCCTCAACCTACGTGGTGAATACGCCCAGATATCCACCCTAGTTCTACTTCTACTTTTCAGCGTATATAGATTCGGAGCAAGCAGAGGCAGGGCTAGGAGCAGAGGCAATGGCAGTGGCAAGGGCGCAGGTACGGATGGAAAAGCACCCTCGTGGTTGGATTCCCCGCTCATGCGCGGCGGGGGCGAGACGAGGGGACAGTATCTCGTTGTGGCGGGATGGATGGTATGGTTGCTGGCGCTTTCGGCTTGGAGGACGGGTGATGGTATGGATATCATTGTTTCCTTCACCCTTCCCCCCCTCTCGTTATTTTTCTATACATACAATGCAAAATAATAGAAAAAAAAAAAATCCGTGCTGTTGTCCCACGCATATACACACACTCAAAAGAAAAAAACAAAGCTCCAATCCTGTACCTTCACATAAATACTGACACTAAAAACCACAAAAGACTACCTCCACCTAACCAAATCCCTCGGCCACACCACCCTGGCCACAGTCCCCTTCAACCTCCTCCTCTCCCCCAAACTCTCCACAACAACCCACCCCTTCAACCTCCTTTGCTCCAACCTCCTCCTACTACCCCAGACTCATTTGACCCCCTACCACCGCCTCTTCGGCCGCCTAGTCATCCCCACCCTCATCTCTCTGCATTCACTGCTCTACCTCATGTTCTTCGTGGAGAACGGGGTGCTGGAGGCGCGGCTCAATGATTCCGATGTGCAATTTGGGATCTGGGCGTTTTTCGCTTTGGTTGGACTATGGGGGACGAGCGGATGGGTGGTGGGGTGGGTGAGGCGGAAGGGAAATTCGACGTCAGGATCAGGATCAGGGTCGTCGTCGTCGTCCGGACGGATGTCGAAGCGGGGAGCGTATTTTTTACATGTTGCGTTCGTTATGCTTCTTTTGGGGGTGGTGTATTTTCATGTTGAGCATGCGAGGAGATTTGTGGTGCAGGCTCTGGTGATTTATGGGGTGGATGTGGGGAGTTGGGTGGTCAAGATGTTGTTCATGAGATGAGATGTATATACTTTTTTTGGATCTGTTATTGGGGATATGGCTAGAGAGGATGCCGTGAGCGTGCGAGGCTGAGATTTTCTGTGTTTGCTGGGACGAAATAAACGTTAACATCTGGAGGGGAAAAGGATATCTTTTGTCTTGACAAGATATATAAACCGACATGACCGGAAGGAGGTAGGATGTGTATTTAAGATCCAATGTACAGCGGATGAATGGGATTGCTATGATTGGTAGGCAAAGAGGACAGCTGGTGATGACATAGGAAAAAAATGCACGAAGTCAGAATATGGTGCGGTAAGGAGATGAAAAGAAAATAATGTTATATGAAGTTGCAGATGATACATGAGATAGTATCAACCAGTAACAAATAACGAGTAAAAAAATGATTTTGAACCGCTATTCCGATGCAGGGGCGGGCATGGTATCAGGGATATCAACCCGACCAGTCACCAACACTCAAAATGGCAACTGCGGCAAACTTGGAGGATAAATTCAGGCCAACATATGGGCGAGACGAACGAATGGAAACGAAACAGCCAACAAAAAGTAATAATGGATAATGGGGAATAAGTAGTAAACAATAGCGCTAATAAAAAGAGAAAATGATGCCACATGATTTTCATTGTGCGGGAAGACACTCCTCCAGACGAATCGAATGCTGGTTCATCTTAGAACATATCGCTATCAAACAGGTAAATATTTCATTCCATCATTCAACGTATAGAGTAGACAACCTCTTTTTACCAAGCTCCAAGTCGCTTAGCATGCATGCAATGCAGATTCAAGAGAAAAGGCTTTGGAAGTTTGGCAAATAAGGTACAATGTATTGTACAACGTACAACGTACATGTACATTAATAACCTAAAACCACATAATGCACTCATTCTGTTTACCCCCTCCCTTCTCCACCACCACCTTCTCCTTCCCCGGGCATCCTCCGCCTCGGAATAGCTCTCGCCTCAAGCTCCGGCGGCCCACCACGCGTCTCATCAAGTAACGCAGACTGGCGCCGGTGGAGCTCCTCGAGGCGCTCCACGGGGTTCTGTAAGTTTCCAGTATAAGTAGGTCACTCCAAGGAGTTGCACGAACGCATCGATCGTGAAACGCACCCAGTTCTCCTGCGATGGGACTCCAGCGGCAGGTGGCAGGCTATCATCACCATCATCATCATCACCACCACTACGGCCCGCTACTCCTCTTCCTTTCTTTTTGGCCCTTCCGGTAGACTCGGAATCGGACTCGTCCATATATTGCGAGCGCGGAATAGGCGCCGGTGTTACTGGGAGGCTGGGCCGCTCTACCTCCGTGGGGAAATCGGTGAGCAGTAGGCTGGGCCTTCGACGTTCAGTTTCTGTTCCGGAACGGTCTCCTGCGGTGCTGGTTGCCCCGGATTTTAAGACCTGGATTTGTCCCCTCCGGGGCCGTTGGAGGGAACGCATGTATCTCTCAATTTCGGGGACTTCGTCCCATGCGTTCGAGCGAGTGTAGCTTAACCACGGGTCCTCAGAAGTTACTGAGCCTGCGGACGCTGGTCCTGTGGAGTGTACTGAACCGCCTATTTTATCTCCGCCTTTGGCTAATAATTTCGAATGTGATTCTGTTATTGCACCGGGTTCTGTCGATTCGCCCAGGAAAACGCGTGTGGGTTTTGGGGCGTAAGCTTCCCATGGGAATACGTGGGCTAGGGTTTTTGTTTCTGGTTGTTTAGGGGGTACCTGGTAGTACATATCTTTCGGGGCTTCTGGGTATGAACTTGGTGGTTGGAAAAGTTGCATGTCCTGCGACATAGTGTATGTTTGTGAGGGCAAACTAAATGCCTCGGGTTTAGAATCCACGGGGGGAGGTGCTCTGTGGTTTTAACTGTCAGTAATGGCATGGTTTGCGGGACAATTGTTTTTGCTTCTTTATTTAGATTTGGAAATACATACCGGGAAGGATCCCATACCGCCTTTGGCAGCGAGAATGGTATCTCCCGAGCTGCCTTAAACGGCTCGGGCTCCTGGGAAAAGGTAGTAATTTGCTCTAATTCTGGCTGTGTTATCGGGTCAGTTAGCTCCCGTGGGAAATGGTGATGTATAGGTAGGTCTGTAATGTCAGCAGTAGGAATGCTTCTGGGAATTGGCACCTCCTTTGAGTCGGAAGGGGTATCAAGAGGGAAAGGAGGAGGGCGTCGGTAGGCGGATACATGCTCTTCGCCATGGACATATTGGGGGACAGCGCTGATGACAAGATCATGATTCTTTTCAGGGGCTTTAGGTTGTGGGGGCGGGCTAATTGGCCTAGATGCAACTGCACCACTCTCTAATACTGCAGCATCATCAATTACACGTGAAATTTCAGGGAAGCGAGAGGGCTCAAAGTCGCCCCGCTCATCGTGTTGCTGGGTAGCTTCATTAGCTTCAATTTGAACTCCAGCCTCAGCGGGAGCAGGAACGGGAGCAGAAGGATCAGGCGGGTAGGTATGAATCTGCGGATGCCCTTGCGTATAGAGTTTCTCCGGGATATGCATTCTTTCCAATGGTTCAGATAGCTGATCACTATCACGCCCACCGGACCGTGCGGGAATCTGCACTGCATGAGCTTGGGGTTCTCGTCCAGAAGCTTTCTGATCCGTAGAAATGTCAGCTCCGACTGTAAGCTGAGGGGTTGGTTTGGCCTGAGAAACGCAATCAGCAATATTTCCATAAAACTCGAAACCATACACATATACACATTGAAAAACGCAATCGATACATACCACCGGTCTATAGTGTCTATCATACATAGCCCACCACCTCCCCAAAAGCTGATTATACGGACTCTCCGACGGAAACGCCTGGCGGGGTAAATTCCACGGCTTCCGCCTACCAATATAATGTACTAGGCTAATATTGCTGCCAAAATGGCGGAACGCAGGAATATACTGATAATGCCCACTCGGGGTACAGTTATAGGCAAAGCTCAGTCTATCCCATTTCTTGAAATGCATATTGAGCAGGCCCTGGTCTGCACCGTCGAAGCTAATACCTCGCTGGGCAAGAGCAAGGAGAGAGTAATAATCCTGCATGTTGGGAGTGAGTACCATGAGCCCAGTATTGAAACAGTCCGGCCAGCCAATATCAGGCACGGCGGCAAAATGGGAATCGAGCTTGAGGAGCTCGTTCGGGGCTCTGAGAGATACGACATCGGCATCGATGTACACGATCTTGCTGTACTGGGTTTGTCTCCAGAGCTCTATTTTGGAGAAGGTCGATATTAGGTCTGGCCTGTCCATTAGGTATAGGTTTGCGGGGTTTCGATTGACGAATTGAGTAATGGGGATTATATCGTTGTAGATGGTCTTTTAGTTTGTTTTGTGAGTTGGGCAGCAGTTAATGACACAGTGCTAAAGAAGCGGACGAATAAAGATTTTTTTTTTTCAAGAAGAACGTATTAAAGGAAAGAAATGATATACTTTCAGCTCATCGATCGTTGAAGGCTTCAAAGAGTCCAGCGTAACCAGCACGACGAGCTTCGCTTTGGAGCCAGTGTCTCGCAGTGAATGGGCCAGCACCATTGCACCTATGTATACAACAACGTCATGATAAGCAGAGGATACAAAAACCATCAAATTGTGCATCATTATTTACCTGGGAGGTAACTATCGCTGAGAAGCATCTGGACCCAGAGCTCGTTAGTTGGTCTGTCAGTACATTCCCGCAGACTATAAACTCACAGTGCAGTAAACAGCTTCACCTTCACCTGGGTCTGCCATGGCGGCGGTGGTGGTGGCGATGCCTGCGAGTGGCACCGGTGGGGAGAAGATAGAGGAATGATAATAATAAAAATAAGAAATGGATGAGGGGATATGAGAGAATAACTAGCCAAAAGTTTCTATGAAGGTTGGAAGGTTAAGGTTAACTTTGCTGCATTCTCCAAAGTCAAGCTCCAAAGGAAGCTTTGCCCCGCGATTCCAGCTCGAACTTACCTGTAGTTAACTATTATTTTACCTGGAAAATGCTGGGGAAATTGTTCAATCAGCTATTATTGTGCTCGCACCTGGAAAGACAAGGGTGGAATGGTTTCTGTATGAACCGGTGCAGTGTCATTTGAGACAAAAGTAGGAGAGGGGAAAAACATCATTGTTGGTATTTGTTTTTGCAGGAATTAACAAGGTCCGGGATGCCAGCGGCAAAGGGGCTGCTGTATCATGTATGACAGGGGGACTTTTAATTGGAAAAACAGACATAGTTCGAGGCGCCTACTTCTGTACAACGGCTCAAAAAAGGGGAGCTAGTTCGGCAGCTAGATAAATAGCTAGTTACTTGGCGGCTTGAAATGGGTTTGATGTTGATGGCAAGACTGATATGTTCAGTTTGGTTAACATTTGTCCCATAAAAAAAAAGATTGGATTCAAATCCACAAGGAATAAAGAGATATTCATTGATGCCACTCCTGCAGCACAGATAAATACATTCCGTTGAGATACTTGTTGTTGCAGAAACCAATTCCAACAAAAATCACCCTCTTAAAAATAAATCACTTTCGAATTACATCCAGATTTCAGTTATTTAAGCCTGTGCTATCTCATTCTGTGTAGCACGGAAAAAATGAAAAGAAACCCCCTCCTCCCTCTCTCCATTCCCTCCCCAATTCACAACAGTCCATAAACATAAAAAAAGTGCAATCATTCTCAGCTCATACCATCCATCTACCCATTTATTTTCTCACCGTCACAACCGCGCCCGGATATACACCAGCAACCACCGCGCCCACATCCTCCTTCTCACCAGCAACAGCCCATTCCACCACCTTCTCAATAGCCCGCCGCCCTTCCACCTCCATTGGCGAAAAATGCGCCGTCCGCGGCAACATCACCACCTGACTTCCATGCACCAGATAATCTGCAATCCCTTCCAGCATCACGTGCGGGTCCAGCGCCGTATCCTGCTCCCCCCATAAAACGGTCGCGTTTGCCTGGAGCGCCCCGCGGACTCCATCCTGCATAGCCATCCCCGTGCTGGTCCGCCGTGGCTCCCCAAGATTGTATAGTGCCGAGATGGTCTCGAGTGACTTATGCCAGGTGCCTATGCCGGCGCCGTGGCGGTAGTAGGAGGCCTTGTCGCCGAAGCTGCCTATCTTGATGCGTCGGGCGACGCTGGGTGGATAGTGCTCCCCGTCTTCTGTTGCTGTTTTGAATTCCGCGGCGCCGGGGCCGAGAGTGCTTGCCATGGATTCCTGGGCGTCTCGGATGGTAAATCCAACCACGTTCCCTGCCGCTTGGATGTGCACCGCTTTCAAGAATGAATAGTTGCCCCCGCTGCCCGTGTAACGTACCATGGGCATGGGTAGCTGGAATACAAAAATGTAGCCGGATGATATCATTTGGCGGAGCAAAGGCTTCAGTCTAGATATTGCCTGGAGCAGAAGGGTGTGGGAGTGGAATGGGTTCCGGAGAAATGTCTTGAACATTTTCCCCGAGGATTCCCATGTCTGAACGAGATTTGACTTCGCTAAAGGGAGCTGTTTTAATAATATATTAGCCAGCTAGATCGGATTGCCCAAGAAAGAAAGAAAAGAAAAGAAGTAGCCTCATAAAAGTCAAACATACCAATGGGCCATTCGTCAATATAAACCTATTCGCCAACTTCGGTGCCTCCGACGCAATGCGGAAGCCCAACAAAGCGCCCCAATCATGCCCGACGTAAATGACCTTCCCAGCCGGCCGTTTCACATCCAAGGGTCCGACAGGCCCATCATCATCATCCGCATCAATCCCATACTTCCGTCTAATGGCGATAAGGAACTCAGCAAAATGCTCCATGACCTCCGTCGCGCTGTACCTTGGCAGCGAGTCGGTCCCGCCGTAGCCGGGCAGGTCAACGGCGACGATAGAGCTGCGCTCCCAAAGTAATGACGAGGGCAGAATGTGTCGCCATATTGCCCAGCTGTCCGGGAAGCCGTGAACGAAAATGACAAGTGGTTTTGTTGGTCCCGATCTTGGTGATGATATATGATTCGAGATGGAGTCATTGGCGACGTAGTGGAACTTGAAGCCGTCCCGTAGGGTCATGAAGTGGTGGGAGAAACCTTCCCATTGCTTAGAGAGGTTCCAGAGGCGGTCCTTCGCTACATATTTTTGGTTAAATTGAAATTAGCCGATTGAGTTCTCACACTCGCCTTGTCTCTCTCTCCTTTCTAATTTTCTCCCTCAGCAGGAATTAGACATAGCTAGGCGAGTCGTAATTCCAAACTAAGCAGAAAATCTGCATTATCTAGAACTAGATATCGGGTATTCCTTACCTAGTAATGACTCCAATTTCTCCTTCTCTGTCGGCCGATGGAAGAAAGTCCCTGCCCAGATCGCAAGGACTCCATACGTAACAAAGGTGTAGACCCCATAGCACGCCGCGAGGGTCGCGAGTAGACCCCTGACTAATGGTGAAGATTCCCCCATTGTTTCTGATTGCTATAGGTCGCAGCTCAAATGCAGTAGGAGTTTAGGGGGCGCGGGGTTTAACCCTATTTCCAGTTTTCAGGCGCAGTATATTATCGTAGGTAGAATAATAATGCGAAGAAGTTTGTGGAAGACACAGTGTGGGTATATCGGTGTTCGGTCTTGGGGGGGGGGAGTAGATGAGGACAAGATGAGTAGCAGAAGAAGAAGAAGAAGAAGACGAAGGGAATGCAGAGTCGTTCGATTATCAGCGCGCCCACAGCGTATAAAGTAACTTAGTATCCTACTCAGCTGCTCTCCCAGGCCACCCAACAAGCGCCTTTTGTTCAGCTTTTATACTTCTCGTCCACACTATAAACCACCGAAAGGCTGCGGGATCATAGCTCTAGCTTGAATTAGGCCCCCTGCTTAGCCTCCTTTTTCGCTGCAGTCGACAGACCGTGTGCTTGATAATAATAATGATAATACTGAAGCCTGATCAGCTATCAATCAATGGTACGTACATGTAAGAAGCTAAGATCAAACTTGAGATCGGCTTTCTTTACCTCGGATAGCTTTTGCTAGAACTAGGTTTAAAGATGCACCTTTGGGATGGATTGTTGTGGCTTAACTAGATATAGATTCCCGTCATGGGTAGGGGACAGGGGTCGCGCAGCTACATCTTTCACTGAAGAGCGGCGATGGCGTTTTTGCTCAGATTTCCCGCTCGAGATGACCTGGCTGATAACTGCTAATAATGAGAATATGATCCACGTAGTTCTGTGGCCAAAGGGGGGGTTGATATATGGCAGTGTTGGATGCAATGAGGTTGTGTGAGTGGCCAAGTTTGATTGTGGGTTGGAGCTGTTGGTGGAAGTGACGTCATTGCCTCGGCCTGGGATGCTGTCTCCGCATCGCTATTTTGCACACGAGGAAACTGTTGTTTCGAACTTGTGGCACATGTAAGTCTGTAAATACCTTGTAATTCTAAATAAACTGATTATATAAATAACTCGGGAATCGAAAGCTGGTAGATAAAAATACCCGCCTGTACACATTTCATTATGTTCAACGTCTCTCAGAGGTAGGTACACTAAGTAACAATCAGATACAGTCTGTTTTCTCCAATATCCGGTTCTCATTCTAATAAGCCATCCTTGAATACAAAAATGGAAGGGGGAGAAAGAAAGAAAGAAAGAAAGAAAGGGATTCACATGGCAAATATGAAAATTCGGAGACAGCAGCGCGCGCCGCTTCGTCAAAAGAATCTCCCATGCGGAGAGATTATCTGTCTTTATTTTACAAGAAAATAGAAACCCATATACAAATAAAAGGGTATAAGTATATGTAAGAGCAGGACAATAGAAGGTGAGACGAGGGGAAAAAAAAAAGCGAAACCAAAAAAAGGTGGATACAAAGAAGAGAAACGCAAGATTTCAACGACAAACTAAATGCTGCAAATTTTCATTACACCACGCGAATGCTCAAGAAAGGGGGGGGAAGGGAGAAAATAAGTACTGCGCGATGCACGGTGCGTGCTCCATGCTGGGTGCGGTGTGCTATGTGCTGGCTCATCGGCGAACCAAATATTAAGTACGTTCTCTGGTGCCGGGGCGAGGTGTGTGAGGGAACGAGGAAGGTGGATGGGATGGGTTGGGTTGGGTTGGGGAGAGGACCAAGAATGATGATGGGAAGGGAACCGTTTTTCCAAGCGGCCCCGGTGAGAAGAGATAATAAATATGGTATGTAGCAGGAAAGAAAAGATGACGTTTTGACAATAAAAAAAAGAACCAAAAAAAGAAAGAGTATGTGCGCGTAGATATAAATATATATACCACCTAACCAAAGCAAAAATTCAAAACTGGCGCCTCATGGGTCCGTTTCCCCCTTCGATTAGGTTAGGGAGAAAACCCTATACTTTCCCTGTTGTCATCCACAATTCTCCCATATCTAAATTGTAGTCACTCGGTTAGTCATTACTCGGACCCGAAAGATTAAAATAGATAAAATAAAATAGCAGGGGGGATGGTTGGGGCAGCTGTGCGGTCTAGGGGCAAAAAAACTCACTCTAATAACAGCCTAAAAAAATAAACCTCAAGATCATCGTTTCGTAACGCTGACTGTGCCCACTCCTTCCCCTGAGCCGCCAACTTTCGCGCAATGGCCTGGCCTTCCTTCTCTGTGGCAAGATATCGTACAGTTTCCACATGCTCATCCCCGCGCAGACTCAGGGGAATATAATGCACCCACGCCCGTAGCCATTCATCATGCCACTCGCGGAAAACCGCAAGCTTATATACCAAGCTATTACTCTGCAGGAACGCATAGTAGCGGCCACTAAACGCGTTCCCATCAATGTCGACGAGGTGCTTGTACTGCCACGCATCCTGCTGGGCGGAAGATTGCACAACGTCGAAGAACTCAGCTTGCGCTTTGCAGTCTTCTGGATCGCATTGGCCGATATGGCTGAACTTGACGTTGAAGATGTGTTTAAATTTTCGCCGTGCGACGTCCTTGAGGGTCCATGCATCGTCTTTTGCAGCGGTGGTGGATCTTTCGTAGACCTTGGCTGTATCCCACCCGTTTATCTGTTTGACAAATAGCTGCCGGTGCTGTCGTCGCCAGCCCCCTGCTCTGGAGAAGCCGCCCGTTGTTGACCCACGCCAGTACATTTGCTCCTTTTTATTATCCCATTCATAATCCATCGTAGCATTGTATGGAACCTTTTGAGCCCAGTACCACGGGCTTGGATATAGAATGTCTTGGAAACTAGACACCTTGCTCTGCGAGAAGATAGGGAAGAGATCATGAGTGATATCAAACGCATTGGGGCGGTCGAAAAAGCCGAACGTATAGCGGAGGGAAGGGGTCAGGCACACATCTGAGAAAGCAGTGGTGTTGTAAATGAAGCCAAGCTGCGAGTAGGAGTAAGCGGTTCTATTGTCGGCAGCTGTTTCGTCGAGGCTTCGCGCGGGACTATCCACAGGGCAGGACATGCGCGAGACTGTCCATGTGGGCTGGTGTGCAAATCGATTAAATCGCGTGATCCTGACCTCGTCGACCCTATCGCCCTTGTTCATGTCCTTGGGGCGTGGTGACCAGGAGTTTCTCGGGGAGGCGTTCGCAAAGGCCTTCGGCAGAGCGTCATCCATGGCACGAAGCACCAAACGCTGGAGGTCATCGTATGGAACAACGACCCGAGGTTCATCATGGATGTTAAAGGCCAGATCCATATCAGGCAGATATTTGACGAATCGCTCCAACATGCTCTTCAGTGCCTCTCGCTTCCACATATTACCCTTACCCCCACCATCTATTTTAGAAACCTTGCCATTCCGAATCAAGACGGCGATGACCCCATTATCAAAACCAATAACCTCCTTCGCTCTCGTTCGGATTAATTGGGGTCCCAGTCCCCAAAACGGGAGAAGAGAATGATGGATCGTATCGTACTCGTCAATCAGCTTCACACCCCGCTTCTGTGCGAAGTTGAACCACGCGTCAAATCTCGGTGGGGGAGGCATCTTATAACGACGTCGGTATTCCTCCACCGCATCCTTGAGCGTCTTGGATTGTCTGGCACGGACATTGTCGAACTTTGTATTCGCGTTAATGAACAGCTGAGCGACTGGATGGGATTTGTCTGTGACGCTGTCAGGGGTGATAGGATCTTCGTGGGGGGTATTTTTCTGCTGCTGCTGTTGCGACTGATGGTAGGCATTTTTGGGACGGTTTTCTGTCGGGACAAATAACGGATTGTTCTTCCCGCTTTCTTTCGCTTTCCCAGCTGGCACTGGATGGCCCAGTAGCACAAACGAAAGCCCTACGAGGCAGACGACCGCCAGAAGGACGACAAACCGTTGCGATCGCATCCCCAATTGACAGGTAACGGTCCGGACATGTGTAGGGCGAAAAGGGGCGGCATTCAGGAAGAAAGCAAAGGCATTTTTGAGAGACGGCGTAGAAGGGAAAATATAGATGCGGCCTGTGGACAATCGTAATAATTCAAGGTAAATTCGGGATTTTGCGGCAAAAGATATGATCTATTTTTCTCCCATTCTGCAACGGCGCTGGTTGCTGGGAAGGGCTGATCGTGATTGCAGCACCAAGCGGCGAAATTTAAAACAAGCAGGCGCTTTTGGCCTGGGGAAAAATTGCCTGGGGCGCAAGTAACAGGGTTGTCAGCCACTCATGGAAGTGCTAGGACTGAACTTTCCGGCGATGCGACGGTGAGAGTGAGCTGAATATTATGATTAATGATTACTTTGAGCAAGCCAACCTCTTGGAAGATGTCGGGATCAGTGGCCGAGACGCCCAAAGCGGTAAGCGCGACGCCTGGCCTGCAGAGGTGACGAATCTGTTGGACGTCTGAGTGGTTGTATTGGTTGCTATCTAGTGTGCGCTATATGGTTGGTGCGGGGCACTAGTCCGTACTAGGAAGCCTAGGGCTCTCCAACACCCCCCCTCAGACTAGCTACCATACATACAGCTGTCCTATATCCTTCTCAAATCATTCAAATCCGCAATAATAATTAATTACAAAAAGCAGCACCTAGTTCCCTCATTAGGACTAGTCCTGATACATGAAATTACCGCCAATTCATGCTCAAATCCATCAAGTCCAGTGTATCATTGTATTCATCCGTCATATTCATCATATCCATTACCGCGAAGTCATGCTCAAATCCATTAAATCCATCATGTTCCTTGTATTCATCATATTTGTCTGTCATATTATGTCCATTACTGCGAAGTCATGCTCAAATCCTGTTGTCATGTTCAAATCAATTAAATCCATCATCATGCTCAAACTGTTATCATGCTCAATCCATTATCCTGCTCAATCTGTTATCATGCTCAAATCCATTATTGTGCTCAAATCTGTTGTATCCATCATTCCTTTCATATCTGTTGTGTCAATTGTATTTGTCTGTCATATTCCTTGTGTCCATTGTATTCATCATTTCCTTCATCAATTCATTCATTTGACCTGGTTCACCCCTAGGCCCAGGGGTAGGTGTATCCTGCCTATATTCGTGCTCATTTTCATTCATATCCGCGTTGCTTGCCGGTGTATGCAGTAGCTTGTGTTCTTGGAGGCATCATACCCCCCCTTGAATCAATCTTTTCAATTGTTTTAATCGTTTTCAATCAATCAGTTGTTTTCAATCTTTTCCCCCATGATCAAAGCTCCCTTGGCCTCTCGTCAGGGTACAGCAGTTGATATAGAAGATGCCACTCCTTTTCCCTGCAATCAAAGCTCCCTTGGCCTCTTGTCAGGTTCCTTGTTGAATCTTTCCCCGCGATCAAAGCTTCCTTTGCCTCTTGTCAGGTTCCAGCAGTTGATATAGAAGATGCCGCTCCCTTTCCCGCGATCAAAGCTCCCTTGGCCTCTCATCAGGTTCCTTTGCAGTTGATATAGGAGATGCCACTCCTTCTGCAGTTCAGCGATGCAGCTCGCGAGACGTTTTATACCTCAGATAAATGAAAGAAGTAGTGCTTTGCGGAAGGTAATTAAAAAAAAACAAGCATTCCAGGCCATAACCTGTTGGACGTCTGAGTGGTTGTATTGGTTGCTATCTAGTGTGCGCTATATGGTTGGTGCGGGGCGCTAGTCCGTACTAGGAAGCCTAGGGCTCTCCAACAGAATCGACAGGGATTAGACGCCTGCCAAGGGCCTCGGCACAGAGCTTAACCGCGATAGGCTTGGGCTGGAAATGGCGGCTCGGTTGGTGGAGAGGACAGCATAGCGTCGGGTAGGAGCGACGCAGACCACAACGTGGATGTATGTACTGTACTCTGTACTCCGTACTCCGTATGCCTAGATCTTTCTCAGAGGAACCATGTCCATGCCCATTAGACGTGCCTCATTGTCATTATTGCCATTCTAGTGTTCGGATGGCTTTTTTACTCGTTACTGACTAGCTCCCGGGGAAGTCTATATATAATACATCCGTAAAGGCTCCTGAGACAAATGGCGAAGAATCTGTCTCAAAGTTACAAAACAAACCCCTAAACAAGCTGAATCATTGCATCAATCAAAATAAATCAACTAACTTAATAAACAAGACCGCGAGGAGTAGACAGGGAGACGACCGCATTTAGACGTAGATATCTACAATAACGCCTAATCCGTACATCGAGCCAAACAACTCCATCCTCACTTGTACCTGAATACGGCTATCTCGTTTCGAGAGACCCCCCCCCTCTCTCTATATATATTAAATTTGAAGCACAGTATGGCTCCCTTGCAGGCCCAGAGAAGCTCCAGCTTCCAACTCAACCAGCCGTCGCTGACATCCAGGCCGGAAGGACGGCCACTAACTGTGGAATGCGCTTCCTTTATTGGTTACTTGTTCAAATGCGTAGGGAGTACTAAGTACTATGTTTGAGGTTGATATTAAATGTGGCAAGGAGCTGTTCATAGAGAAGTACTGAGAACGTGTAACTAGCTCTACATATATTTGATTGAGGAGAGTGGGCATCAATTATGAAAAAAGCCTATGGATGGAAGAATAGACGAACGGCCTAAAGGCTCGAAAACAAGGATAACAATACTAAGTACAACGGCTCTAGGAATAAAAGTGGCTCTCGCCTTGGAATCTTGCATCTCAGCTCTGGATTTTGTGGCCGTGTAGCTGGGGTGATCAAAACAATGTCTGTAGACCACACGAAACCCCCTGTCTGTTGAAGACGAGCTAAGGATGCATCGGGCGTTAGGATGAAATCACGTCATTATAGCGCAAACCCGAAACCCGAAATAGTTGCAATACCCCAGACACCAGACTCCATCCGCCCTCTTATAGAAAGGTTCATAAAAACGGGGCTCCAGCGCAAACCACACTCATCGTCCCGCATTTCATTCATTTACAATTTCTAGATCGGATACCTAGGACAGGAACAACATTCGTTGACCCTTTTCGCGGAACATTGAAATCATAGTTTCTGTCCTTTGCTGGAGAAGAACATGGATTGTTTAATGTGTCGCGACTTGCCCGTCTTCTCGTCAAAAAGGGAAAACCCGTACTGAGCAGCGTTTGGTGGTGTGTATACTGTCACCAGGTTAGATTTTACCTCCAAAAAGATGAAGAAAAAGAAAAAAAACTGCTCCCATAAATCGAAACGCAGCAACAGGGATGGCACGTGTTCGGGCAAGGGATGAACTTACAGTGAAGGGAAATGGCGAAATTGTCGGGGTCAGGATTGGAGATCTTATGCAGGCCGAGCTTTTTCGTTTTTAAGCTCGTTAGTGTATGTTGTCCCCAGAAAGTTTCCAAAAATAGGACGGAGCTTGGTCCACGTCTGATCCTCACCTTATCTGACATGTAAGTGACTTGGTTTTCTTTATACACCGTGTCCTTGGTTATGGCCAAGGGAGATGGCTCCCCCTTCTGTACCTTGTCCTCCTCGGGCCACGAATATTGCGTCTCTCGCAGGGCCCCTTTTAGTACCTGTGACGGAAATAATGTCAGCGAGAAATTTCACCTCAATCGAGGTCAAAAACAAACCGGGCTCCAGCTAGTGGTACTGACCTTCATTACACAGTGGGCGTTGGCATGGTCATGGATGGCGCTTCCCTTTCCAGGGCTCCAGACGAGAATCAACTATATACCCACGCCGTTAGCATGCTTCACCACCAGAGCACCATGGACATCAATCGATCGATCGAGGGCTCCAAACTTCGCCAATCCCATCCACGCCCATGACTCACCAGATTACACTTTCCATTGCCCTCATCGACCAGGTTTCTCGTATATGCTCTTCCAGCATCGCCAAAGGCATATCGTTCCCATTCACTCTCGTTGGAGGTATAGTCCTCCATGAGCTTCTGGATATCCATCGGATCGACGTCGTCGGAATCCAGACCTGAGCTAGGGCCAAGGACTGTGTTGATGTCCTCTACTAAGCTGTGGAATGCATCGACGGGGGAGACCTCGGGCGAGGAGTCGCCGTTCACGAGATACGGCATTATGTCAGGACTTTTGAACTTGGGCCTGGAGATTGAACACACGAGTATAGAGGGATGAATACGGTTCGAGGAGTAGGGCGAGGAAGACAGTTCCCAGGGGTTATTTAGGAATTACGACGGGTTGGGTGCAGGGTCTCTATATGAATGATGCAGTAGGACCACGGCGCAGGGAGGAGGCAGAGGAGGCGGAGGAGGCGGAGAAATCTTATCAGATGGAGGGAGGACTCGATCACGCGGGTTGGAAAGAGCCCAGGCTGAGCCGAACAAGCGGGAGGCGGCACCTGGGGACAATATGGACACTAGCTGAAGAGTGGAGCTGCGGTGGTTTGCTGTTGCATCAAGAAAACAGGCGGTCAGGAACGAACTGCACACGGTGGCTACTACTCCAGTCTCCCGCAGATGGAAAGGTTTCCGCAACTTGAGTCGGCCCCATATATCCCTATATATATTTCGCGGTTCTATAACGGCCCATGGGCAATCCTAACGTCGCCCAGCGGTTCGTTTAACCCTAACATCCCCCAACCGGGAACCTTGGAAGCCCCAGACGAGCCGATTCCCCGAGTTTTGCCCCTGTTAATCCGACGCTAAGCGACTTCCGGAACCATTCGGGCCTAACCTTGGAAACCTGGAAATTCCAACGCGATTTTTGGTCGCCAATGCCAAGCCTGACTAATAAATGACTAAGCGACATTCTTAAACTTCCGCGCCCAAATCCCAACATCAAAATCAAATTGACCCCGAAGTCCACGCAAACTCTCCAATATCCGATAGCAAGGCAGGTTGTATAGATAGAGCTGGCCTCATCCACTTTTTGAGCCCCCCATTCCAATACCTCTTCTGCCTTATAGAAAGACGAAAGTTACAAATCCGCAACCATGGCGACAACTGTGGACAAGGTCCGTTCTGCCTCCCCCC